>JABUQX010025284.1:27500-37500 GCA_015478945.1 Trachelipus rathkii | reverse complement strand
CCCAGAGTGACAGGGGGCAAAACCCCCTAATTGGAGTCAGATACATTAAAAATTGAAAAAAAAAAAAAAAATTTCCGTTACTTTCTCGTCAGTTCAGTGCCTAAAATAGTGATAGTTGGATAAAGTAAATAAATTATTTGAGTCAAAATTAATAACGTGAAGAAAAAGTTTCTTATTAATCTCATTTAGAAAAAAAATAATAAGAAAAGAAAGTCGTTATTACTTCGAAAGCGAAATTTCAAACTCAAGCTCTCGATTTAGGCCTAAAAACAACGCCTAACAGTTGACTCAAAACAACGCCAAAAACAGGCCATAGAAATGGTATCAACGAAAAAGCTGACTCTTAGGACTCAAACAAAGAAGTCCACAAAAAGAGGGAAGGACAAAACTCCCTCACCCCAACGCTTCTCCCCCTCTCATGATGAGGGAGGCCCATCTGTTTCTCTCTCAGGATCCGAGTTGGAAACGACGCCACCATCTTCGCGCCAAAAGGAAAGGACGCGGCGTCATGATACCGACTCACCATTAAAAACGTACAGTCAACTAACATCAAGTCAGTTACCAACCTTTGACCCCTATGATGTTATAAATTGGTTAAGTGCCACAACAACGATCTTCAAACTAAATCACATAGAAGATACCCACGAACGTGTTCGTTTGTTGGCTCCAATTTTGCCCACAAATTTGGTCTCCAAAATCACATTCCCTCTTAAAAATGACGCTTATCGTCAGCTATTACAAAACATCGAAGAAGTTTACCTTCCAGCCTTGAGAAATCGAATCCGCGATGTCTTTAAACAGGGCATGAGACCCGATGAATTGCCCAGTGAATATCTCCATCGAGTCAAGGGGGTATTGGGGAACAAAAGCTTCGATGTGTTGGTAGAACACAACCCCAAATTCGCCATAGACCTCTTCTTAGAGCAGATGCCTCAAAATATCCAAATGTCCGTGTATTCATTAGCCGAAGAAAATGACCTTGTAAGGATGGTCAAAGTTTCAGATGATCTTTATAAGAATTTTGTTCGAAAAGGAAGAAATTATCAACAACCCAACGAAGAACAGACCTGGGGCTCTGTAAATTCTGTACGTAATAGAACAGACACAAGAGAAACAAACTCCGCCTACCCACCTCTCGGCGCGCGCGACCAAGAGCGCAAACATGAAGCTGGGCACAGCGGTGAATGCCAGCTGTCCCGCCAGATGGCTGAACTTACGAAGACCGTGAACGAGCTCGCTCGCTCACTTCAACAAGTCATTAAAGGCCAATCCGAAACAGCTGAGAGAGGAAATAGGACACGAGATAAAAGTAGGTCACGCTACTCAGAATCAGATACGAATGGGTACAGCAAAGCATTTAATAACGCTGTCAATCAATTATGTTTCTATCATGCTCGCTATCTCTTCAAAGCCTTTAAATGTGAAAGTAATGAATGTCCTATGTATCCATTAATATATAGTAATAACCAGAAAAATGTCCCATCGTCGGAAAACTGCTAACAAGGCTGCGAAATTTACCATCAAATAGCAGCCGTGAAAAGCATACTCACAATAGAAAAGTGAGATTTAATAATACCATCCAAGTGATAAATGACCCTATTACAAACAGTGCAGTGATTAATGAAATAAACTTACAAAATAAAAGTGCTGGTGAATTAAATAAAAATTATATCAATCCTAATAACTCTATTAACATTAAAAATAATAGTGGCAAAAATACTACTACTACTACTACTACTACTCCTAATAATAATAATAATAATAATAATAATAATAATAATAATAATAATAATAATAATAATAATAATAATAATAATAATAATAATAATAATAATAATAATAATAATAATAATAATAATAATAATATAACAATGAACCAATATTAATTATTAAAAACAATATGAACGATATTGATCCAGAAATTGATCAAAATGTAGATACAACTACCAGCACTACCCAAACGGAAAATATAAATTCCATTAAAAATAACAATAAAAATGAAAAAAATGAACAAATAAATAAAAACTTTATCAATGAATCCTATTCAATTTTCACAAATGTACAAGGAATGCATGATCCTTCTAGTTTAAAGAACTCTAAAAATTTAAATCTGAAAAGTAGTAGTAGTCCACAAAACAAAAATATATCAATAAATAAAAATATTATATCAAATAATACTGATGTCAAAGAAGGTCTCGAAACAAATGTTTCAAACGATTTTGGTAATGTACAAAATAATCATTTTATTACTACTGTCAATCCATCGCATGTGGGATACGTCTTTTTTAAATCAAATTTATTAAAGGGGGGGAGGGGTGTTATAGATAATACAAGGGAGAATGGGAGCAATGAAGCAAATATCCTGTCAGACCCAACTGATTTATGTGCTGATGACGAGCGCTGCTTAAGCAGTAAGATAGTTACAGCCGATGTTGAGGGAGACAAAAGGGTTTGCAAGATTGATAATTTGAACTTGTATATAGTCTATGACACACTTAATAAGATCGATTATTTGTTAGACTGCGGTTCTGTACACAATATTTTATCTTGCAATGCTAATGACCATCAAAAAGCACCAGTAGGATACCTACTTGCAGCTAACAACTCAAAAATTGCAGTCTATGGTATTAAAAATATTGAAATCGATCTGGGATTGGGACGTAGATATAGGGATACTTTTTATATAGCTAATGTAAGTACCAATATTTTAGGATTAAACCAATATTTTAGGATTAACCTTTTTAAAGAATTTTGAGATGGGCATTAATTTTAAAGAAGATTTGTTATTAGATCAAGTTACGAAAAATACCTTAAATTTGAGTAGAAATATGAATTTTAATATTAATGATGTTCCTACTTCTTCCTCTTCAAATCTCTCTCTCTCTCCTCCTGTGCATGTACCTCTTAGTTCTTTAAATTTTAATGAATTGTTATCGAAATATTCAGAATTATTTGTAAACCCTTATCTCCCAGAAAACCACTACATAAAATTGAAACAAGAAAAAAGGTGGAATGAAATCTTTGATAAATATAAAAATAAAAATAAGAGAATGAGCACAGCATTAATAGCTGAAGACGGCCAAATAACTACTGACGAAGAAGCCGCTTATATTCCAGAGAGAGTATTAATAGAACTAGCCCACGCTTATCCTTACAAAATACACATAAAAGGACCCCCCGTTTCCCTTAGGCCAAGGAGGGTCCCCCATAAACTCTATGCTCAAACAAAAGCGGAAATTGACAACCTAGTAGCCACAGGAGTCCTACGCCGCAGCAACTCACCCTGGTCCTTTCCAATGAGTGTTCTACAGAAAAGCGAAAATCGAGTCAGAATAATCTCCGATTTTAGAGAGTTGAACAAAAGAGCTGAGATAGGAATCTATGGACTTCCGCATCTGCAGGATGCCATCTACAACCTGCAGGGGAGCCGTCTTTTCACAAAACTTGACGTCACGCAGGCCTTTTACTCAGTGCCATTGGCCCCTGACTCACAAAAGTACTTTACCATTACTTCAAATGTCGGTTCTTTCACCTACAGGAACCTTCCGATGGGTTATGTTTCATCTCCCTTTATCTTTCAAGCTTACATCGACACAGTCCTACAAGGCCTACCGAATACGCAGGCCTATATGGATGATATATTGATTCACACAAAGACCGAGGATGAGCACAAAATCCTCCTGGAGAAGGTATTGAAGAGGTTAAGTTATCTGCATATAAGTTTAAATCCCACAAAATGCCAAGTGGCCAAAAAAGAGATTGAATACTTGGGATATACGGTCAATGAAAATGGTATAAGACCTAATCGCGAGAAAATTGGGGATATCTTAGACACCCCGAAGCCCAGGACCATCAAAGAATTAAGATCTTTTCTGGGCCGAGTAAGCTTTTACCGCAGCAGCGTCCCATTATTTTCTGAAATAACAGCACCCCTAAATCTGTTTTTGAAAGGTAAACCGTATTCCAACCGCCGCGTCTGTTGGAATTCAACTGCAGAGAAAGCCTTCAAAGATATTAAAAATGCTGTTGAAAATGCTTCTGTACTTGCTTATCCCGGCACCTCTTCTAATTACAAAATTATCATACATACCACAAATGTATCTGCAGCTGCTGTTATTTTATCCACTACTGGCGCAGACGATCTTCCAATTGCCTTTTATAGTTCAATTCTTTCGCCTACTGAAAGAAATTATGACGAAGCAAATCGTCTGCTAGTCTGTTTAACAAAAGTCTTCAAGAAGTACGGCTATCTCCTCACAAATAAAAATATTAATATAGAAACCAACTGCAGAGAACTCATAAACAAATATAAAAGAACAAATGACGATAAAAACTTTAATATTCGTGAAATCAGAAGTCTAAATTTATTAACTAGTTACAAAGTTTCTTTCAAATTAATAACAAAAAAGAAAAATCCGCTAGAGGAATATTTGTTAATAAATGATATCAAAAATGTTGAACAAAATAACGAAGAAAGTGGGACTACTGACGAAGCAGAGACATCAAAAATCACATCCTCTCATACGAACACTGTGATTGGTCCTCATTTCAGCAAACTAGCCAATGAGAGCGAAGTTCCCACACTCCACGTGGATTCTTGTTCGAATTTTACAACCACCTACAAATATGAGGAACTTTCTCCAAAACTCAAAGCACATTATCGTAGGGTAATAAAACAAAACCACACCCGTGCTGCGGTCGGCAGTCCAATGAAGGATAAAAAGGTAGACCCTTTAAATAACCAAATTGTAAACAAAAGAAATTCCGGGAATAGTTCTCATGAGAAAAAAGGAACTTTAAAGCCCAAAGGGTTGAGAATGGAAGAGAGAATAGAAATGGAAGAAAAAGAATTACTCAAATTAAGTGAAAATTTGCCAACTAAAAAGTTAGATGAAATAAATGATATTCTCACTGAGAATACTCGAATAAACTTAATTCAGCGCTATAATGAAGCCCATATTGAATTAATAAAACGCTTCAGAAAAGAAGTTGATTACGCTGCAATTAGTAAAGATCAGTTAGAAGATGAATACATAAATTTATTACTTAAAAATAAGGAAAAAAGTTCACTAGTCATAAAGAAACAACCCTTCTGGTTCAAGAAAAGTGAAATTTCCCTCTATGTTGATACCTCTTTAAACTATGCCAGAATCATTCTCCCAGAACAACATATAGATGATATTATACGGATGACACATCTCCAGGGACACCTGGGGATTTCTCGATGTCTCACCGCTCTAAAAATCGACTTCGTATTCAAAAGTATGCATAAGAGAGTTAAGGCCCTTGTAAGAAGTTGTCCTCAATGTCAAATAGGAAAGACAGGACGTAGCATAAACCCTATTTACGGGAAATATAAAGAAGTTTCCTACAAGTTTCAAGATTTAAACTGTGATATATTGAAATTGCCTGTTTGTAGAGGATACAAGTACTTATTAACCCTCATTGATAGGTACTCCCATTATGTGTGGGCCTTTCCCTTAAAGGATATCACCAAGGAAACCATTGTTAAAACATTAATAAATCAGCTAATTCCGATGTGTGGAATCCCCAGCAACCTCATCACAGACAAAGGAGGAAATTTTACCTCACATTTATTTGAAAGTGTGTGTAAACTGTTAGGAATAATGCATACAACAACCGCTAGTTACTCACCCTTCAGTAATTCCAAGGCAGAAGTAACCCATAAGATGATTCTAACCAGTTTAAGAACCATGCTAGCTGAACCAGGCATGGAGAGTCAAGGGTGGTTAGACGTTTTACCATTTGTCTTGTTCGCACTTCGGCTCGCTCCGATCTCAGAATCGGGCATCTGTCCCAGCAAATTGATGTTCGGGCAAGATATAAACATTCCCGACGGCTTGATAGACCCGTCTCTCCCAGACGGACCGAAATCCTATGATAATTATATTGAAAAACTGGCAGGACTCATAGCCAAACCGCTCTCCCAGAGAACTAACTTAAGAAACAGAAGTGTGTTCGTTCCTCGAAATTTAAAAGATGCACAATATCTGCTGGTAAAGAGCCAACAGTACAATCGTGGGAAGCTCTCTCCAAGGTTCCACGGACCTTATAAAGTCGTCAAGATTACTAATAATAACGCCCATATTATAAAGGGAGATAAGGTGGTGGTTGAAAATCTAAGAAATGTCAAAATTTTCTATAATCTCGTTCCTGACCCTCAAAACCGCAAGAAAAACGCGGAATAAAAGAAGTAGAGAAAAGAAATGAGGAACCGAGGTAAATATCTCTTGAGGAAAATAAGAGATTAAAGACGTTATTATGGTACTTAATACGAGAACCAAAGTGGTTAAAAATGGTATTAAATATACATATTGTAAGTTCTTTCTCCTTCCACAAGTAGTATTTCACCTGTTCTTCCCCTTTCCTCCACTTTATATTTCATGTATCCAATCGAAGGAGGGTGAAAAGTATCTCTGTGAAGTCGGAACTAGGGGCCTCACCCCTATTTCCGAAGCAGAGATCCTTTTTGCACTCGAAGGGCCACCAGTTCTAAGGTGAAATTACGTTAGGGAATCCTTGTAAAACAATAGCATGCTTGTCTTAGAGTGTATGCAACTCTGTAAGAGACTATTGCAAGTCTTCTGCATATCACTTTGCATAAATGGTGGTCTGCTTCATACTTACATAATGTACATTATTTGAAAGTCAAGTGTTTGGCGCCTCTTTTCCTTCTCAAAGGAAAATAGGGCCAAACAAGCGAGGCTGTGATTGGTGCCTGGGTCCAGATAGGACGCCATCAAATCACCCTCGAGAGTATCGTAGAGAACCTCATAGCGTGAGGATGCCCTACACAAATTGTTAGATTTAACCAAAGGCCGGCAGGTCTATTTAGGATAGGAAATTAGTGCATTATCTTATTAGTTAGTCTGTGTAATTCATAATAGTGCTAACGTTGATATATGCCCATCTATTACTTATCCATTATTTAATGAAAATCATCTTTGTATTGTTATCTAACTATCACAATAAACCAACTACGAGGAAAGTGCTCTAATTAATCCCCCATTCTATGACTGTCGAAGTGATTTCGGCCTATATATATATATATATATATATATATATATATATATATATATATATAATATATATATATAATAATATATAGTATATATATATATATATATCTATGTTATATATATTATATATATATATATATATATATATGAACCTTATTAGTTATACACCAAAATCCCGATTTTCGTGAACTTTCTATGAAATAATTGAAATGAACAGCGAAGACGGGGGGGGGGGAAGGGGGGATAAAAAAAAGCTTTAGGAAATGACACTAAAAATGTCTTGACGTGTCTCAATGTCATATTTATAACATGTAAAGTAGAAGAAACGAATTTGAAGAATATACACGCATAGCTCACGAAAGATACAAATGCATGGCAAATGAAGGTAGAAATGCATATCACACGATCATTAAAGGGGAACTCTACCTCGTAATCCCTGACCCGTGAGCGGTGAGAAAATAATAAAATATTTCTTCAACTAAAAAAGCCTTTAAAAATATAATACAAAAGGCGTAATGCAAGAAGACCTAATTTTAAATGTTATAAATATCAAAATATTAGATTTTATAACCTTTTTTTTAGGTGTCATTTATTCAGATTTTTTTCCCTTCTTTGCAGCTCCTTTCAAACATATCACATAAGTTTTATGAAAATCGGCTGCGGTTTTATTACTGATAACGACTCATATGGAAAATGTTACAAATATGAAATTTTTAGCCTTCACAACTTTTACAGGGTCATTTCTCAAGCGATTTTTTTTCTTTAATTTTTTTATTCTTTAAAGCTCATTCAAGCATTTCATATAAGTTTCATGAAAATAAAGATGGTGTTGAATAATAATATATATATATATATATATATATATATATATATATATATATATATATATATATATATATATATATATATATATATATATATATATATTATATATATTATATATTATATATATATATAGTTTATTTATATTTACATTATATAAATATACATATATATTATATATAATATATATATATATATATATATATAGTATATATATATATATATAATATATATATTATATATGTGTGTGTGTGTGTGTGTGTGTGTGTGTGTGTGTGTGTGTGTGTGTGTGTGTGTGTGAGTGTGTGTGTGTGTCGTCGTGTAACGTGTGTGCTGTGTGTGCGATTAGTTATGTTATAATATTGATAATTTTGCAAGATTATAATAATTGGCAAAAATGTTTCTGTAGTGTTGCAAAAAATCATCATGCAATCTGAACCACCATTGCATAACATTAAATAAATTAGTGTCCATCTAGTTGGGCGGGGGGGGGGGGGAAAGGGAATCCGATCATGGGTTGTGTCTGATCAACTGACACGGACTATCCACGGGATCCAATTCACAAAATATTAATAATTAATGTAACTTTAGATGATACATCTCTCTCTTCCTTGTATACACACACACACACACACACACACACACACACACACACACACACACACCTACACACACACAGCTATATATATATATATATATATAATATATTATATAGTATACTATAAAACATAAAATATATATTATATATATATATATATTATATAGATATATAATATATATATAGTATAGTATAAGATATCTTATTATTTTATATATATAATATATAATATGCATGTTTGCTTATACGTTGCTTATAATTCTGTGCGAAAAATGTTAAAATATTCCTGCCTTTATTGAAAATTTTGAGTGAATATTATTATTTAATATAAAATATATGACTCCGATTCTGAAGTCGGAGTCGGAGTCGGAGTTTGATCGGCAAAAATTGAATCTGGTCCGCAACCTTGATTAATATTGTGATTTATTATTAAATTCAGCAAAAGTTCTTTAAACCTCATGTAAAGAACTCGAATCCTGAAAACCTTTCTCTAAAGCCGTTTTCGTTTTTGCTTTTGTTTACGAAACGTAAAAAAATGCTTGTGTTTGCGTTCGTTTTTGTCAAACTTAGCGCAAAATCGTAAAAAAATTATCACCAAACGTAAGAAATTTCCTTATTCTGTAAGGTTGCTATTTTATACAGAGTTTTATTCTATATTACACAAAATTAAGGAAATTCTTTACGTTTGGTGAGCATTTTTTTACGATTTTGAGCTAAGTTTGACAAAAACGAACGCAAACTCAAGCATTTTCTTACGTTTCGTAAACACAAATGCAAAAACGTTAGAGGCTTAAAACTCTTTCAATTCTTTTAATATTCTTCGTCAATTCTTTTATAATTTGAAATTGATCAAAATATTTTCTCATTCCGAAAGATTAATTATTATATTTTTATTACCTGAAACCTTCTCTTTATTTTATCTGAAAGCATCGTTTTGGCGATTTCAAACACGGCGTAGAGGCTGATGGGGAGATTCACGAAGTGGATTTCCTTGTGGCGCATTGGGATGTTCTTCTGTTCACCAAAATACAAAGAAAACAAAATTTACTTTAAAATACTTAAAAATTATAAAGATTTTAAAATATAATTGAATAAATTAAGAAATAACTACTACTACTACTACTACTACTACTACTACTACTACTACTACTACTACTACTACTACAACTGCTACTACTACTACTACTACTACTACTACTACTACTACTACTACTACTACTCTTTTGAATAGTATCACAGTTATTACTAATACCACCATTCTTATTATTACTCCTACTACTACTTCTACATCTATAACTACTGCTACTACTATAATAGTACAAATAATAATAATAATAATAATAAAATAATAATAATAATAATAATAATAATAATAATAATAATAATAATAATAATAATAATAATAATAATAATAATAATAATAAATTAACTGACAGTAATAGTGGTAAAATAATCTATAAATTTTCTTATTTGTTTGAATTGCCAAATTGGCTTCTAAAATTGTCTTATAAATAACTTCGAGTTTAACTTTACATTATTA
>JABUQX010025284.1:5000-7500 GCA_015478945.1 Trachelipus rathkii | reverse complement strand
AAATCTTTCTGGCCTCTTCCAAAAACATTCTAACAAACTTCTGTAAATCTGCCTTTCCTCCTCTTATTCGATCTGATGGTTCTGTTGCTAATTCTCCAACTGAAAAGGCCAATTTCTTCGGCCTCCTATTTTTCTCTAACTCAACCCTGGACGATTCTGGTATTCCTCCTCCTCCTCCTTCTCCTCTCAGGTGTCCTATATCTTTGCCTGTGATTACATTTGATCGGGTGCTTGGGCTCCTGAAATCTATATATATATATATATTATGCTGTGACCCGGACGGCATTCCTCCCCGAGTTTTGAGGGAGTGTGCTTCCGTGCTATCCCCGCCCCTCGTTCAACTATATTCTATGTCTCAATACTAACACTTTCCCTCAGTGTTGGAAGCACGCACATGTCCAACCTATTCCGAAAAAGGAAGCCGCTCTGATCCTTCCAACTATCGCCCTATAGCTCTTACTTGTATTCTATCTAAGATCTTTGAAACTCTCCTCAACTCTCATTTCTTAGATCATCTGGAATCTCATTCACTTCTTTCCGATCGCCAGTACGGCTTTCGGCGCTCGAGGTCTACTGGCGATATACTTTCCAATCTTACTGATTTATGGTTTTCCGCCCTTAGGAACTACGGGGAGACTTGCGTGGTGGCGCTTGATATATCCAAAGCATTTGACCGGGTATGGCACGCGTCACTGCTCTCCAAGCTCCCCACCTTTGGGTTTCCTCCTTCTCTTTGCTTACTTATGTCTAGTTTTCTTTCAAATCGCTCAATATCGGCTGTTGCTGATGGGGCGACTTCTTCTTCCTTCTTTTCTGTCAATAGTGGTGTTCCTCAGGGTTTTGTCTTATCTCCTACTTTATTCCTACTTTTCATTAATGATCTTCTCACCTGCACATCTAACTCTATTCACTCATATGCCGATGACTCGACCCTTCATTCTTCAACTCATTTCAATTCTGCTCCTTCTTTTACTTCTAGAATTGCCTCTCGTCTTAATCTTTCCGATTCTATTCTCGCTGATCTGGATAGAATTTCCGGGTGGGGTCGTCTGAACCTTGTGAAATTCAATTCTTTAAAAACTCAACTTCTACAAATCTCCTTCTCCAACATCTTCTAACTTTCCTATCTCTTTCGACGGTTCTCTCTGTCTCTCCTTTCGACAATATAAACATCCTTGCCTCAACATAAACAAAAAAATGTCTTAAAAACCTCACATCACAACGGTTGTTAAGGCGGCCTCAAAGAAACTGGGTTCTGTTTAGACTGTGAGACTTTTTTCTTCTTAGTTACTCCAGCTATACAAGGGCCTCATTCGCCCTTGTATGAAGTACTCTCTCATATCTGGGGGGCCTCTGGTTTCACCCGGCTTTGACAGGTCGGTCAAAAGCTAAAAGGCTTATAAACTGTTCTGTACTTTCCAGTTCACTTAACCCTATCTTTGCGGCGCGATGTTGGAGGTCTCTTTTCTATAGGTACCGCAGCGGCAGGTGCCTGAGGGAGCTTTATCACTCGTGTACCTCCACCTTTGCGTCGCCCTCGTAGAACTAGGGGTGCTGTATCTGCACATGAGTTTTGTGTTGATGTATCTAACTCCAGGCTAGTTCGCTGCGGTGCTTCCTTCTTTCCTGCCACATCTGTTCTGTGGAATTCTCTTCCATCTTCCGTGTTTCCTACTGAATTTAATCTCCCCCACTTCAAAGCCTGCGTCGTCTGTGTTCATCTGCGTAATTTGCTTTAGTTGTTGACTTGAGGCGTGAAACACCCCTCCTTTAATAAGGCTCTGCCCGTGAGTGGTGGTGAAAAATGTAAAAAAAAAAAAAAAAATATATATATATATATATATATATATATATATATATATATATATATATATATATATATATATATATATATATATATATATATATATATATATATATATATATATATATATATATATATATATATATTATATATATATATATATATATATATATATATATATATAAAGACAGACAGTCTGATATTTCCTACTTTACCGTTACCTGAAATGACTTTTATAAGAATTTACTTTCTCTTAATTAAAAAAGATTGACAAGGAAAAAAATAGAAATAAAATATTTATCAACGAATCAATACTGAAAACAATAACAAAAGCAAAAAGTTTTATAAAAAAAAATAGAAAGTATATATATATATATATATATATATATATATATATATATATATATATATATATATATATATATATAGTATATATATATATATATATATATATATATATATATATATATATATATATATATATATATATATATATATTGTAGGACGAACCAACTAAATTCATAGTATTAGTTAATACTTTATAAAATAAATAGATTGTCTTTCTGAAAGAGTTAAAAAAATCGAAGGTTGTGATCAAAATTTAAGGAAATAAAAACTTTCAAACTTTTCCTTTTCTTTTTTTAAAAAGAAAAAAGGAAAAAAGAAAAGAAAGTTTTAAACAAATGAGGTTTATAT
>JABUQX010025283.1:47500-50000 GCA_015478945.1 Trachelipus rathkii | reverse complement strand
ATATATATATATATATATATATATATATAATATATATATATATATATATATATATATATATATATATATATAATATATATATATATATATATATATATATATATATATATATATATGGCAATGAATACATAGTACAAAAATTGCTCTTTCACTTCTCCAGAATTTATCTTATTTCTTAGAGCTGTTGTAATGCTGACAGAAGTAAATTTTCTCTGACCTATTTTTTCCCCTAAACCCATATATATATATATATATATATATATATATATATATATATTATATATAATTATATATATATATATAAATTATATATATTATAAATATATATATATATATATATATATTATATATATATACTAAAATATATATATATATATATATATATATATATATATAATATAATCTAATTATATAATATATATATATATATATATATTCCTAATATTTTAACACATTTTTGAAAATTGAAAGTATTCATGACTAAAGAATGAGTTGAGCCAAATTTAATGAGATATTGATTAAACTGAGGTATATTCGAAATGATTTAAAGATTCATTTTAATTGAAATATATAATGGATGAAAGGAAGCTTTCCAATTCCATAATTAAGTCAATTGAAAAAAAAAATTATATTAACACTCTTCTTATCTCCTTTGATATCCTTTATATTAAAAAGGGCAAAATTTTTATTAACTAGGCGCTCAAAGTACGTAGTTTTGTAGATTGATACTTTCGTCATTTTATTTTTAAAGGCTATCTCTGGGTTCAGCTCACAAATTATTCATTTCTCTGAGAAGGTATAAAAGTGATTATAATATTTCCATTCATATATATATATATATATATATATATATATATATATATATATATATATATATATATATATATATTATATATATATATATATATATATATATATATATATATATGATATATATATGTAATTCAGGGGTGAATTCTCATTGCTTGCTTAGCATTCCTCGCATGCTAAAGGAAGGATAATAAAAGAAAATTTGGATTGTCGATATACTGTGAGTTGAGAATAAAAATGTCGATAATTATTCTTCTTCTAACTCTTCTATTAAAAATAAATTCAAATTTATATTTAACTTGCATTCACGAGTAGCCAAAGTAAATAAATATTTCGTTAGTCAATGTAATGATTGATGTAACTCAAGCGCCTGCCTTTCTGAGAAGTTTAAAGTGATAAACAGGTGCTTGCATGAAATTATTCATGGCGAAAACACTTTGAAAACTTGCGGAAACTTAACTGCAAGCAAACACACTAAGCGAGAGAGAGAAACGCATTTCGGAGAATTTCTCTAATATTCGTTAATAGTTTCGTAATTCTAATCAAATTTTATAGAAAAATGAGGAAGAATTATGATTTTTTTTATGCTATTATAGTAATCATACTATAACCGTTTAGTTTATGAAACGTTCTGAAAATGGTGATGTAATTTTTTAAATATTAATTAATATTCTTAAAGCCGTAACCTGTTATAATTAAAATAATTAAAATAGAATGCATACTACTCAGGATATCAGATAATGCAAACGTCTATTCTTGAAGATTTTAGGTAATATATTAATTCAAATAAAGAATAGATTTCAGTTCATGGGAAGACTTGACTTCTTCTTTTTCTTATTGAACAGTAACATGTATAATAAATACAGCAAACACTTTCCTGAAAAGTCTTTAAAAACCTTGGAGGTGCAATATGGTTAAATTTTTATATCACTCTCTTGAGAAATGAATTGTCTGTACTCTGTTGTTCGCAAGAGTTTAAAGATAAGTATGTTTTTGGATTGATTAAGTTTATGAATGAAACTGCCCTGTAAATAGGACTAAAAGAGATATATAAACTAGCAAACCTGATTGGAACAGTTTCTACTACAACAGCCACAGCTGAAAGGATATTTTCTGCAGTGTGAAGGATAAACACTATGTAGGTCATCTCGATTGCTGTCAATTGCAAAAGCATTGTTTGATGACTTAAAACTTTGATCAACATTTTATGGTGAGGTACAGAAGTTTCTCGATAAGAACAGGAGGGTAGAGTTTACCTTCAAGTGAAGAATGGCTACGGTGATTCAATACTCCATATCAGATTTGCAAGTAAACTTTGTATTTCAATTACACCAATTATATATTATATTATATATATATATATATATAATTATAATATATTTATATTATAATATAATATTATAAATTTATATATATAAAATATATATATATATATATATATATATATATATATATATATATATATATATATAATAGATATATATATATAATATATATATTAATATATATATAATATATAATATATAATATAATATAATATATATAGTTATATAATTGTATATATATATATTATTAATTAAATATATATATATATATATATATATATATATATATATATATATATATATATATAACTGATGACCATTTTATTATGGATAGAGATATTATTATAACTTTCCCCATGCAAATA
>JABUQX010025283.1:0-30000 GCA_015478945.1 Trachelipus rathkii | reverse complement strand
TTCTTTTTGGTTCACACTATAAAGAAAGGAAAATCCATGATAAATTAATCGTTTATTTGCGTATCTCGAAAATACCCTCTGCAATTCGACCTATACTTCATAACAAGAGCTTTCTGTTCTTAAACCTTCAAAGGGAATGTTTCTTCGGACTTTGACGAAAACAGTGGTGTTTCCTCAAACAGCGAAGAACATCAGCCATCAACTTCAAGGGATTCAGACTTCTTGGCAAGCTCAGACTCCTCAATTCATAAGATGACACAAGAGGAGCTCAATGACCTCATCAGGGATCTAGAACTTCCTAAAAAATAAGGAAGAACTTTTGGCATCACGGTTACGACAGTGGAATTACCTACACCATTCCGTGAAAGTGACAACTTTCCGCAGTAGAAATAAAGAACTCGAGCAGTTCTTTAAAAACGAGTCTGATTTCACCTATGTCAACGACATTGAGGGCCTGATGGATGCATTGAACATAGTGGCTGCTAATTCATTGATGCTTCGAGTACAATGGCAGTACTTTTTACATAATGGTAATGAGTTCCCTTCCATTCCAGTTGCGTATGCAACCAATTCAAAAGAAACATATACAAATATGAAAACCATCCTGATTGCAGTAGACTATGTGAGGTACCAGTGGGAAGTGTGTGCTGACTTTAAAGTAATTGCTATTTTATTAGGACTTCAAACAAGGTTAACGCCAAATATTGTTGTTTCCTGTGCAAGTTGGATAGCTTCTCTCGAGACACCTATTATGCTACAAAAGTTTGGTCCCCTAAGACGTAATTAACTCCTGGGGAGTAAAAATGGTAGCATAACCAGCAGGTGATGAACCGAATAAAGTTTTGCGACCCACACTACGTATAAAATAAGGGCTTATGAAATATTTTGTTTGAGACTTAGATGTAAATGGTTCAGCATTCACTTACTTACGTGGAAAGTTTCCCAGGTTGACTTTGGAAAAGGTTAAAACATGCGTTCATATCTTTTTACAGATCTAAAGATCAATAGTTTGAATCAGTGCTAAATGGCAAGGTGAAAAGAGCATGGAAATCTTTTAAGACTGTTGGGCATGGTTTCTTGGAATTTTAAAGATGCAATTTTAAAGACTATTTATTGCCAGATACTTCTTTTTCATGAACAGATAGGTTGTAATATGTTACTTAAAAGGCATTTTTTGAAACTCACAACTGAATTTCTTACCACCCAAACTTGTGGGTAACGTAATTGCATACATGCTGAGCCGTTTCCACCAATACTTTCCGCGATGGGAAAAAGGTACAAAGGGTATGGATGCAGGCCATGTTGATGATTGATGCTCTGGAGCTGAAAACAGAGTTCCTGAACAAAACACTATATACAAGCAAACAAGGAGGGCCACTAAGGTTAATATTCTTATGTTTAGATTCTTGACAACATGAGTATTAAGTGCAGTGCAATTTCTTTAAACAAGAGCTAATCAAACAATTTAAACATAATTTTTTCTTTCAGCGACCCACAAAATATAGTTTAAATCATATTCTCCTCAGCGT
Source organism: Trachelipus rathkii (assembly GCA_015478945.1). Lineage (NCBI taxonomy): Eukaryota > Metazoa > Arthropoda > Malacostraca > Isopoda > Trachelipodidae > Trachelipus > Trachelipus rathkii. The sequence continues at coordinate 28,471 of JABUQX010025283.1, read as the reverse complement.
AAACATCAACTTCAAATTTTGTGAACATTTATTCATTCACACATTTTCCCACAGGCTAGAAATATATATATATAATATATAATAATATAATATATATATTATATTATTATATATATATATAATATATATATATATATATATATATATATGTATTATCACAACAAGATCGTCAAAGATTGCAGCATCAAATTTCAAAAGTGCAACTTCTCCCATTAAATGAGTTGAGACACTTTCCTATGCAAACATATAACGAGCTATATAATTATAATATATAATATATATACAATATATATATATATAACTATATAATATATATATATACTATAATATAATAATATATATATTAAAAATAATGATTATATATATATATTATAAATAATAATATACTATATATATACTATATATTATATATATTATCAAATATATATATATATTATATCATATATTATATATATAATATACTATTTATATACTTCCAAATATCTTTCTCTAACATACAAATTTAAACTTACTTTATTACTTTATTACTTCTGTCCCTATATAATATTATATATCAATAATATATATATTATATATATATATAACATATACAAATATATATATATATATAATAGTATACATATATATATATATATACTATTATAATATATTATAATAATATATAATAAATATATTATATGCAACAATATTTGTAGACAAAACTCTTTCTCGCTAGATTCATGCAATGTAGATTTGCAAGCAGTATACCGAGACTGTTAAGTGTGAATTTATCATAGATTATAGCTTGAAAAAAACAATAAATGGTGAATCCAATAGTTAATAAGGTGAGAATAAATTTCACACAGCTTGTTGAGGTAGAGCCATTATTAGGTTTATCAAAATCATGTTTAATTTTTAAAAACCAATAACCAATAATAAGTTCAGTAAAGTTAAAGAAATGGGTGGAAACTGATTGCAGACAATCAAGGTGGGGGTCTTTCCAGCGGAAAACTTGAATAGATAAAAAATAACAACTTTTATAGGATAGGAAAAAGAAATTTGTTGTTGAAAGAGTTATATTCAGGGGACAAGAGTAGGGTCTACTCAACCAACCTGTGTCACAAGTAATAATATAAAAATAATGTAGCTCATTAGAGATACCAATTTGGAGATGATAGTCACATTTATTCCAGATCAATGTCGAACAAATTGCTCTTAAGAATGATAATATATACTATATAATATAATATCTATAATATCTATATATTATATCTATAACTATATATATGTACTATATATAATATATCTTTAATCTATAGTTATTGACATATATATATGTAATAGTCATTAAACTCATAAGTGAATATATTTTTGTGAGTACTTGTGAAAAAACTCCGTTTCCTGAAATACAATAGAATAACAGATGAAACGCTTACGACTGTACTCATAATCGATTAATATTTATTAGACAATTTGGTCTCACATTTAACTATCTTTGAATAAAATAACCTGCTTTATGTAAAAATCATTAGTTCTAAACCCACTCAATAAAATAAACACTTTACCAGAATAGATTAGTACCCTATATGGTTAGTTCTGGTGTGAAGACTGCTTGAATGTTGCTCTCAGTAAATAATCATATCCTTTTATTTATGGTTTAGTAGTGCTGTGTTATTGAAATTTTTTATTTTTTCCAACTTTTCTTTATTTAGAATTTATTAAACCTTTATTTTGTTAAGAATTATTCCGTTTTAGTTAAAATATCCTACGCACGATTTTTAAAAGAAACATCCTAGTTTATACTTTTTTTCTTTGTCTTTTTTATTTTTTCTAAGTGACTTTACCCGTAGGTTTATTTTAAAGTTAATACTGTATAGATTTAATCTTTCTTCACAGGATGTTTCAAAATTTGATTTTATTATTTGGCACTATACTTTAAATTTTAAATTAATGTTTAATCAATTTTATTTACTTTTTTATTTCGTGAATTATAGGTTAGCCAAGTAGCGTATAGTGTTTTACTCTTTAAGATGTTCATATTTTAATATTTACTGTAAATACGATTACTTTTCATTTACCTTAAAAATTTATTAGGTGGAATAATTGAACACTGATTTCACTTGGTCTGTTTCTTTTTTTGCTCCGGCTTGTTTGTGGCTGTTTTTTGGTGGTGTTGTATTGCATGCAAGATGCAATTGCACCGGCGGCGGGCTTAGCTCACTTTGCTAAACATCCTGCTGACAATCTAACTCTGCCCTTAGGAAACCACCTCTCTAACCTAATCCGTAAACCTTTTGCTCCGTCTGAGACCTCAGATGGCTCAGAATTCATCCTCTAACTCGTTAATATGTCCCAACTATAACTTATTCATAATTTCCGTCTAACAGTGTGTGCAGATTGCCCTCTATGTACAACATAAAACACTCCTGTAAAACACGGGTCCTTCCGTCTCGAAAATCTCGAATCTCTAACTTCGATGTTCTTGTGGCTTAAAATCTTCTGAACCTTTCTACTCACAATAATCTTGTGCTCTGCTTACTGTTCCCTAACAAATACAGATTTTCACGCTCTGTTTTTGAACTACCTTACTACTTCTCACAGAACTGTATATCTTCTCATCCAAATACTGATGGTCCTCTATTAGGGATCAATATGTACACAACACCTGAGGTTGGCGTTCCCTCTCATACTACTTTAGGTGCGGAGGAGCCGAATCATTGCATTCCGCAAACGTCTGGAGCAACTAAGATTAAAAACCCCACACACATCCGGATCGTCCCAACCAATTCTTGAACACACGTGACCTATTTTTCCACCACTAGTCCTTCTCTCTATAAATGAACCACCTTCGCCCTATAGGTAAATCTGACCACAACCTTAATCTCTTAATTTATACTTTCTCTCTCAACAGCTCCATCCCCTGCCCTACGCTTTTTTCTGGCAGCTTGATCGGCCGATTGGGGGTCCCTGCGTTGTTCTAGCTTAACTACTAAGTTGGAATGACTGCCTTTGTCTCTGTGACGCTTCAACTCTGCCCGAAAAGTGGGAGCTGAATCGTAGATGAGCAGTTTCATTCCTCTTCGACTAACATCTTCTCTCTCCTTCATAACCATGGTTCGATCTGCTTGTTTTCTGTCATTCGCGCTAGAGACAGTGCGTATCGGAGTGAAAAATCTCGTTCTCCTATCACTCTTGCTAATTTTCAATTCTGCTTAGAAATCGACAGTACTCTTCGACGAGCATAAGCGGATTTTTTTTCAAACGAAAGTGCGCTAACTCCTTGGTTCTTCCTACTGACAAATCCTTTCTCCTCTTGCCAAAAAACATCTCTAACAACTTCTGTCAAATCTGTCTTTCCCTCCTCTTATTCTCTTGATGGTCTGTGCTAATTCTGGCAAACTTGAAAAGGCCAAAATCCTTCGCCTCATTTTCCTCTAACCAACCCGGACATTCGACATTCCTCCTCCTCCTCCTTTCTCCTCTCCAGGTGTCCTATGCCTTGCCTGTGATTTACATTTCGATCGGGTGCATGGGGCTCCTGAAATCTACGAACGTTAGGAAGGCGGTGGCCCGAAGGCATTCCTCCCCAAGTTTTGAGGAGTGTGCTTTCCGTGCTATCCCGCCCCTCTTTCAACTATATTCTCTATGTCTCAATTACTAGCACTTTCCCCTCAGTGTTTGGAAGCACGCACATTCCAAACCTTATTCCGAAAAAAGAAACGCTCGATCCTTCTAACTATCGCCCTATACCTTTCACGTATTTAATCTAAAATCTTTGAAACTCTTCTCAACTCATTCTAGATCATTGGAATCTCATTCACTTCTTTCCGATCGCCAGTCGGCTTTCGGCGCTCGGAGTCTACTGGCGATTATACTTTCCTATCTTATGTTTATTGATTTTCCACCCCTAGGAACTACGGGGAGACTTGCGTTGGTGGCGCTTACAAAACAAAGCATATGACCAAGGTTATGGCAAGCCGTCACTGCTCTCCAACCTCCTGTGGTCCTTTCCTCTGGGTTGTGTGCGTGCCTACTTTTGTCTAGCTCTTGCTTTTCAAACGCTCAATACTTCCGGCTTTGTTTGATGGGCACTTCTTCTTCCTTTTTCTCTTGTCACATAGTGGTGTTTCTCTCAGTGGTTCTGTTCCTTATCTGCCCTGCTTTATTTCCATACTTTGATTAAATGATCTTCTCACTCTGCACTTCTAACGGTGTCTATTCACTCATATGCGATGGACTCGACCCCTTCATTCTATCAACTCATTCCAAATCTCTCCCTCTTTACTTCTAGAATTGCCTACTGTCTTAACTTTCCGAATCTATTCTTGCTGATCTGGATAGAATTTCCGGGGTGGTCGGTCGAATCACCTTGGTGAAATCAATGCTTTATAAACTTCAACTTTTCAGCGAAATCGCTCCTCTCTTAAGGACCACCTTCTGAACCTTTCCTATCTCTTTCGACGCGTGCTCCTCGTTCTCTCTGTCTGAACAATAGAAACTCCTTGGCCTTAAACGATAAACCAACAAAAAATGTCTTGGAAACGCTCATATCTCAGCTAAAAAGAGCTTATCTGGTTATGCTATTAATTCATTTACTTCATTTAAAGAAATACATCCCTATGAGAGACAGTTCTCTGATGATAGCGCGAGGAACATCTATAGCGAGATGATATGGAGTGAGGCAATTATTGTTAAGGTATCCTTTTCCTTTCGTCTAGTTGTACGTCCTTAGACTTAGGTTGAACAAGACTGGGAGTCAACGATCTACATCCCCTTTATCTAAAGTAAATTGCTGCGAGTGGAAAATTTATGGCATGTGCAAAATCTGTCTTCACTCTATATACATAATCTTTGGTCACGAGCTACCTTTTGTTTTTTAATCACCTGAGACGTCTATTTTGCATTATGAGTGTGTGTCTGAGTCTATAAACAAACTGCCATATAACTTGCATACTATATATAAATACTTATGTTCCATGTTACTTTATCACAAGTTCCCTTGTAACTCTTCTAATTACTTTAGCTCTCTAGGTGAGTACTAGCTAGTATAGGTGTAAGTAGCTATTTATCTCTTTTCTATAGGTACCGTGTGCATAGACGGCAGGTGCTATTACCAGGGATATGAGCTTTATTATCACTCGCTAGTTAAACCTATCCACTATATACTACTTACTATTCGCCCTCGTAGGGATACTTATAGGGGTGCTGTGTACTTACAAACTACGTAATGATTATATAATTGTTTGAGTGCATTTTGTATTATTGGCGTAAGCCTGCAAATCTATGTTTTTTATCTCCTACTAACGCATGAGATCATACCATATAATTTACTATGAAATCCAGACTCAATAACATAACTATAGTATCATAATAGATGGAGAGTTAAAATAATAATTCATATTAATAATTAATAACCTCAATAATAATAATAATCTCACTCTGAAATGGGGTTAAAATTAACTAATATATGAGCTTAATAATAAATTTAATAAATACATCACACACTAATCCCAAATTATCAAATAAATACCTATTACAGTGTACTTAAGGATATTGAAAGAAATGAGAGTTCATATAAATATTCATAATAATTAAATAGATTAGATGAACATCACTAATGAGGGAGGGCAATAACCATACCATATATTACCATAGATAATAATTAAGATAGAGCAATTACTACCACCATCAGTATAAATAGTATGAAGTGATGATGAGAGTAATGCATAAATAACATAAGTGATTAAATAAATAATAAAATAATAATAATATTAAAATATGAAGATGATGTATATGAATAAATGACATATTTATAATTTTGGTACCAATATTCAATTATATATATGAGTAATGAGATCCAATTCAGATCGATAACACGAGACATTAATTATATCTCTGGGATAAATTGGCATCGTGCATATCTTAATTTTCAGCTTGAGAAACCTAATTGTCTACAAGTTATAACAAAGTAAAACCATAATATGCCATTTACTATGATGGGTTTCTATTCTCGATTATGGTTTCCGCCAGAACCGAGACATATTATGGACGTTATTTATGTAAATAAACCAAGGACTAGTAACTAATATATCATTTTGTGCATAAATATCAACTTGAATATAATCAAATAGCTTGATTCCTATAGCATAAGAAAATTACCTTAATATGAGCTCTCATGTTTTCATCAAATTCTTGCATTAACATGTTAGTGTATTTATATAACCATAACTCATTTACAATGAATTGTTTTTAATGAATAATTTATGTGATTATTATATTTTATTTCTTATTTTATTTTCCTTTGAGTGATATTATCTGATAGCGGAAGATGGAAAAATCCTATATATCAGGTGTGGCTGGATTAAGTAATATAGAAAAAGTAAATAATTGACCATAATACTGAGATTCAATAAAAATGTCAATAGTAATAGATCTAGCAAATCAAGTCATTTCTTCTACAGTTTTTGATATAATATTATCATCATCTTTTGATTATACAACCTCTAGATAAAACTCTCTCAGAGCGCCCTGAGAGATATACAACAAAGTAAATAATTTAGAACTTTTACTAATTAATTCAGTAATACTCATAAATTAAATATATATATATGAAGAAAATAATATGTATATACAAGTATATCTCGTATGTAATAATACATATATAATAAAATATACGTTGAATTATGGGTAACTGGACTGGGGATTAACTTACTCTTGAAAACACGTTTTCAACCTATATGAAATAGTAAGATAATATTAAATAGGGGTTTTAAGATAAGTATACATACAACAAAGGTGTGAGATGGCAACTCCCTATAGCACCTGCCGTTCTATATATATAATACCTAAAGAAAAGTCATAATGAAAGAATTAGTGAGAAGTCCTTCCACTATGGTCAACCAAAAGAAGCAGCTCCTCAATCCGGTATATATACCTAGCCCCATATAAGAATAGAAAGCGCTCATCCCAAGTTCTGTATAGCACTCTCACAATCACATCGAAGGTTCAAAGAGTAATCATATAGACAACTACTTTCAATTGCTTATTGTAGCATTAATCAGGTAAAGACATATCACAAACCTAACCCATATATAAGCGGCTAAACAAAAGTCGAAAGCCTCCACATAGGTTGCACTTAAGAAAACTTAATAACTCTAAAGAAACAAGAAAATTTCCAGAAAGCAAAAAAACAGAACTAATAAGCAAACATTTATGAAGCCTCATGCATTGCGCAGCGCTTGTACAAGCATATCATATCAACATACATACATACACTTATCATACAACTACCATAGCCATCTCACCATACCATAAGCGATACAATAGCATACATAACAGATATTTCGAGTAACAGACATTACATAACATATATGCTGCAAGTATATATATATAATTTAGTATATATAAGTATATAGTATATATATATATAGTAGTATGACTCAACTAGTATATATATATATATATATATATATATATATATATATATATATTATATATATATATAATAGGGTAGGATGTAGTCTTCAGTTATAGGTTTGGTAGATCTTGGGTTTGTAGAGTATTGAAGACTTTATCAGGGGCTGGGTGATTCTTCTGGGTACCATCTCAGTGCGTTTTACGTTACGATGGTGGCCACTGCTGCACTTAAGGTTTATACAATCGGAGATATATCTGTCAAAACATACGTTTTCTTGACATATTGCTGGTAGCAAAGTAGCAAAGCTACTCTCAAACATTAAGTATATTATTATTTATAATTTCATTAATTCAGCTAAATACAAATAAATTTAATTATTTTTTGATTTTATTGTATGTTTTTTAGCTTCGTGACGTTCACACAATATTAAATTGAACAATATTTAAGTCAGATATAAGATTATGTAAGTGAAGTGATTTATGATATCTTAATACTATGTAACAAGAATCTTAAAATTAGGCATTTAGTCTATAAGACACAATGAAACAGCAACTAAAGAGTGTTACGTACCTTGTTATGATTATATTGTATAATTGATAAAGATCTTACCCATCAGAAAATAAAAGAACCTGGTTTAATGGAAAAACAATGATCCTTTATGGCTGACCATAGTGAAGAATATATTAGGACCAGTGATAGCCTGCAATGATAATAAACTTAAATTAATAAATTATATTTTTCATTCATATTGAAGTTACTGAGCATTATAAAAATAAATTAAAACAAAATAAAAATAAATATAGTGGGAGAAAAAATATATCACAAGAAAAAAAATGGAAAAAAACTAATATAATATACAAAAAATGTTCATGATTTTTTTTTTATAAAAAAAATCAAGTAAAAATTCAGTTGATTTTTTTCATTTGATTTTTTTTCTGCCATCCCTGCTCTCAACTTACTCTGGGGGCGAGTAGCAAACCTACTCGCAAGCTTATCTTTATGCTCTTCTGTTTGTTTTCAAGCCGGGAGCTAGGCCTCTTGGTAGGTGAGAGCAAGATCAGCCTCTTTGTAAGCATGAGGTAGGCCAGAACGGGAGCGCTTCTTCTTGGTAGGCCGGATTGGGAGAGCTGCCTCTTGGTAGACCATGGAAGGACTTCCACTTCTTCTTGACTTTCTTGTCGATCAGAATAAGAATTGTATACTCAACCTGTTGTGTCTTTCTAAACCCTTTAAAATTATCTCTTTATAGGGAAGGGTAAGATAAACTCAACAGTCAGTTTCCAATAGTTTATTCTCTTGGGATAGATACTTTTACATTATTTTTCAATTCATATAATTACGAAATATCTTTTATTATATAGCATAGAATTAACAGAGAAAATAAAGTACATTTTACATCTTTGCATTTTGTTATACATATTTTTATTTCAATACATCAAAATCGAAAATCTAAAAAAAAAAAAAATATTCTATTTATTAGACTACTTTATAATATCGTACATATAACATTATATCTTTGAAATCATATCAATTTATAAAATAGTTATTGGTTAAATCATTCGCCGGCTTTAATAATTTCCCGCCAAACTTTGTTCTTTTTAACGCCAAAGTGAATTAAGGAAATGCGGTTAATAAAGACTCTCTCTTTTTTACATGATTTGATTAGTCTTCATTTTTTTTTTTTTTTTTTTTACAGTTGGCACCACCACTCACGGGCAGAGCCCTATTCAAGGAGGGGGTGTTGCACGCCTCAGGAGTCAACAACTAAAGTAAATTACGCAGATGAGCACAGACGCAGGCTTTAAGTGGGGGAGCGAATTAAATTTCAGCAGAGAACACAGAAGCATGGAACGAGAATTCCACAGACAGATGCTGGCAGGAAAGAAGGAAGCACCGCAGCGAACTAGCCTGGAGTTACCTACATCAACACAAAACTCGTGTGCAGACACAGCACCCCTAGTTCTACGAGGGCGACGTAAAGGTGGAGGTACGCGAGTGATAAGCTCCCTGGAGCACCTGCCGCTGAGGTTGCTGTACCTATAGAAAAAAGAGATATAAGCGCCAAACATGCGCGCCGCCAAAAGATAGAGATCGTCAAGGGAAATCTGGAAAGACAGCGAGTCATGAAGCCTTTTTGGCTTTTGGATCGACCCTATAACCCAAAAGCCGGCCGTAAACCAGTAAGCCCCTCCAGCATATGGAGAAGCGAGTACTCCATACAAGCTGTATGAGGGCCCTTGTATTAGCTTGGAAGCAACTGGAAGAGGAAAAAAAGTCCGAGGTCTAAACAGAACTCCCAGTTCTTGAGCCGCCCTAGCAACCGTTGTATGTGGTTTCCAAGACATTTTTTGTTTAGTAAGGCTAAGGAATGTTATATTGTCAACGATGAGAAGAGCTGAAGGAGAACCGCGAAATAATAGAAAGTTAGAATGCTGTCTGCTAGGAGCAGGGTGAAGAAGTGAGGTCTTCTTAAAAAGAATTTGAATCACCAAGGTTCAGACACGCGCCACCCGGAAGATTCTATCCAGGCATGCAGGCGGAAGGAATAGAATCGGAAATGATTAAGACTGAAGCTAATTCTAGAAGTAAATGAAGGAAGCAGAATTGATAATGAGTTGAGAATAAGGCGAGTCCATTCGGCATATGAGCTGAAATAGAGTTTTAAAAGTGCAGTTGAGAAGATCTAATAATAAAAGTAGGAATAAAGTAGGAGATAATAAGACAGAACCCTGAGAACACCACTATTGACAGAAAAGGAAGAAGAAGTCGCCCCATCAAAACACACAAGAAACGATATTGCAGCGATCTTGAAAGGAAAGACTAGACAAAACAAGATAAAGCCAAAGAAGAAAAGAGGAAACCACAGGAGGTGGCTTGGAGAGCAGTGGCGCGTGCCATACCTGGTCAAATGCTTGTATATGTCAAGCGCGCCACCACGCAAGTCTCCACGTAGTTCCCTAAGGGAGGAAAATCATAAATCAGTAAAGATAGGGAAAAGTTATATCGCCAGTGGACCTCGAGCGCCGAAAGCCGCTGTTGGGAATCGGAAAGAAGTGAATGAGATTCGCAGATGCATCTAAGAAATGAGAAGTTGAGGAAGAGTTTCAAAGAAGATCTACTAGATAGAATACAAGTAAGAGCTATAGGGGGAATGATAGTTAGAAGATCAGAGCGGCTTCCTTTTTTTTCGAATAGGTTGGACCATGCTGCGTGCCCTTCAACACTGAGGAAGTGCTAGTTATGGAGACATAGAGAATCTAGTTGAACGAGGGGCGGGATAGCACGCACGGAAGCACACTCCTCAAAACTCGGGGAGAACTGCCATCCGGGCCACCCGAACCTTCCTAACGTTCGTAGATTTCCAGAGCCCATGCCACCCGATCGAAATGTAAATCACAGGGCAAAGCATTAGACACCTGAGCAGGAGAAGGAGGAGAGGGGAGGAATGGTCGAAATCGTCCAGGGCTGTGAGTTAGAGGAAAATAGGAGCCGAAGAGATTGGCCTCATTTCAGTTGGAGTATTAGCAACCAGAACCATCAGAACGAATAAGAGGAGGAAAGACAGATTTACAGAAGTGTTAGAGATGTTTTTGGCAAGGAGGCCAGAAAGATTTGTCAGTAGAGAACCAAGGAGGTTTTAGCGCACTTTCGTTTGATGAAAGCCCGCTTGTTATTCGCGAAGAGTATCCCTGCAACGAATTTCTAGCTGAAGAAAAATTAGCAAAGGTGATAGGAAAGAAACGAGAATTTTTCCACTCCCGATACGCACTGTCTCTAGCCTGGATAGCCAGAGAACAAGCACGATCAAACCATGATTATGAGGAGAGAAAGATTAGTCGAAGAAGGAATGAACCTGCCTCATTCCCATCAACGATTACTGATCCCACCTTTTCGGCAGAAAGTGAAACCTGCTGAGAGTAAAAGCGTTTATTCAAGTTATAGTTGGGCTAGCAGCTACGCAAGGCCCCCCAATCGGCCGATCAAAGTGCCAGAAAAAAACGCGTAGGGCAGGATGGAGCTGTTTGGAGAGAAGTATTAAAAATAAGAGATATAAGGTTGTGGGTTCAGATTTACCAATAGGAGCGAAGGTGGTGGTATTTATAGAGAGAAGGATAGTGGTGAAACATAGGTCCAAGTGTGTTCAAGAATTGGTTGGGACGATCCGGAATGTGTTGTGGGTTTTTAATTAGTTGCTCAGATCGTTGAGAATGCTAAATGATTCGCCTCCTCCCCACCTAAATCAGTATGAGAGGATCCCAACCTTTCAGTGTTGTGTACATTGAAATCCGCTAAATAGAGGACCTCAGTATTTGGATGAGAAGGATATTAACAGTCTCGTGAGAAGTTAGTAAGGTATTCAAAAAAGGCGTGAAAAATATGTTCTGTTTAGGAGAACAGTAGCAGGAACACAAGATTATTGTAGTAGAAAGGAAGAAAGATTTTAAGCCACGAACATCGAAAGTTAGGAGATTCGAGATTCTCGAGACTGTTATAGGAGTGTTTGTTTACATAGGCACATACTCCCACCCTTTAGACGGAAATTATGGAATAAGTTATAGTGGGACATATTAAACGAGTTAGAGGCATGAATTCCTAAGCCATCTGGGGTCTCAGACAGGAGCAAAAGGTAGGATTATAGAGTAGAGAGGTGGTATTCAACAGAAGCAGAGTTAGATTGCAAGCCACGGATGTTAGCAAAGTCAATAGTAAGCCCGCGCCTGTGCAAAATCTGCCATCTTGCATGCACATACACAACCACAAAACAAACAGACACAAACAAGCGAAACAAAAAAAAAAAACAGACAAACGTGAAATCAGTTTAAAATATTCACACACTAAAACCTAAATTGAAACACCGAATGTGCTAAAAAAGCTAAAATCGTATTACAGTAAATATTGTAAAAATATGAAAAATCTTAAAGTTAAAAACACTAACGCTACACTTGTACACCCTCACAAATTCACGATAAAAAAAAAATAAATAAAATTGATTAAACATTAAAACCTAAATTTAAAAGTTAAAGTTTCCAAAATAATAAAAATACAAATTATAACACTTTGTGGGAAGGGGGGGGGGGGGGAACGAAATTCAAATTTTCATATAACAGGTATTTAACTTGAAAATTAAAACCTACGGGTACAGTCACTAAAAAAATTTTAAGAAAAGAAAAGAAAAAAAGTAAAACTATCAGACTTTAAATCTTTGTTAAGAAAACCTCGTGCGTAGAACTTTACTAAAACGGATAAAATGGAATCAAAGTAGTAAGATTTAAATTAAAATCTAAATATAAAAAAAAAGTTTTGAAAAATTCATACACACTTCAATTAAAACACTAGCTAACCCTCACAAAAATAAACACTACTAATAATAGAAGATCCATATATTATTCTTCCACTGAGAGCACAATACATTCAAGTCACTGTCTTCACACACCCACAGGAGATACCTACACACACTCATATAGTGAACAACAAAATTTGCGTTGTTATCTTGACTACCTATTATGCGCTAAATGTTATTTTCTTCACTAGATGGTTTAGAGACTAGATTTTTAACATAAAGCAGTTATTTTATTCAAAAATAGTTAAAATGTAGACCAAATTGTCTAATAAAATATTATCATTATAAGTACACGATTAAAGCAGTTATCTATGTTCATTTCGTATTGTTAGTCAAGGGAAAACGGAGTTTTTATGCATACTTCAAAATATATTTCATCTCAATATATACCATAGTACACTCAAACTATACTTATATATACTATACTATACTAATATATATTCTCATCTCATAACTATATACCCTATCAATCACCTATAGTATGATATATATATATATTGATATATATCCTATAATATATATTTAATATTTTAATGATCTATTTAGATATATATCATAAGAATCATCATATATCATATATATATATATATTCTTAGAGCATTTGCTTCGACATTGAGTCTGAATCAAATAGTGACTTCAATCCTCCAAATTTGGTATCTCTAATGAGCTTACATTATTTTTATATTATTACTTGTGACACAGGTTGGTTGAGTAGACCCTACCCTTGTCCCCTGAATATAACTCTTTCAACAACAAATTTCTTTTTCGCTATCCCTTAAAGTTGTTATTTTTATCTTTCAAAGTTTTCCAATCTCTTACTAAAAAAACGCTAATCCCATTGCATTCATCTGCCAATCACTTCCACCCCATTTCTTTAACTTTTACTGACACACTATCATTTTTTGTTTTGTTTTTAAAAATATGCCTCTTCGCTTGTACCAAACCTAATAATGGCTCTACCGTCAACAATGAGCTCTCAACTAAAGCTGCTGTTGAAATTTATTCTCACCTTATTAACTATTGGATTCACTATTTATTGATTTTTTCAAGCTATATCTTATGATAAATCAACCTTAAACAGTCTACAGGTATATGCTTCGCAATCTGCATTGCATAATCCTAGCACCAAAGATGTTTGTCTAGCAAAATATTTGTTTGCAAATGATATACTATATTATATATATATAATTTGAGTAATATTATATATATATCAATATAATACAATAAAACAACATATTTCCTACCCGACAAGTCTTTTATTATGATACATACGATAAACAGCTAACTATAATTAACAAAATAATAAGTTATAGTCCAGTAACTTATATATATAATAATACGTAGTACTATAATAAGTATAATAATAACTATACATAAACATATATAACTAAACCTATATATACCTAAGCACATACATATACATACATATTAGTATATCTAAGAACAAATGCTGATTTAAATAATTCATTATATATTTAAAATTTTGTGCTTTTATAATATAATACTATTTCTTGGGTATTTACAGTATTATATATCATTTATATATTATATATATATTAACTAATTATGAATAATATTTATTATAAAGTCATATATATTAATAATAATTTTATATTATATATCATAAAATCTTACTTACAGTAAGATATATCATATATACTTAAAGATATATATATATATATATATTATAGATATTACATTCGTAAATTAGTAAACATAAATATAACTTGATATATGTTAAATATATATAATATTATAGTGCAAATCTAAATATATTTAATATTAGAACTATAAATGCCTGATAAAAATTTACAATACACCTTCGAGATATTCTATAATAACATTATCAATTAAATATTATTATTTAGATAACTTATATATATATATAAAACTGAGTAATATAGTTTGCAATTGGAATGTCTCAAACCTCTTAAGTACAGAGAAGATAAGCACCCTATAATATGAAATATTAAAATGCTGACATCTGAGTGTAAGTGATACATACATATATATATATATACTATCATAATACATATATACTTATATATTATATATTATATGTATCTATAGATATTATAAAATATATATATATATATATATATAATATATATATATATATATTCTAGTGATGGGATAGAATACATTATAAGTTAAAAACCAGCTGTCAACAAAAACTTGAAGAAGACTTGAATGTACGCTGAAGAGGAATTTATTGACCTTATAATCTTTATATTTGTTTTGAAGGCTACGCATGTAAAGAAAAAAATATGGTGGCTTATGTGTATTGATTAGCTCTTGATATTTACAAGAAATACTGCAACTCACTCTAAATACTCTATGTGGCAATGATCGTAAACACGTACCGAAATGAAAAAACGTAACTTACCTTAGTGGCCCCTCCTTTTGCTTGTAATATAGGTTCTGTTTCAGGAACATTCTGTTTTTCAGCATCCCGCATACACTCCACCTCAACATCTAGCCCATTCCTATATCTCCTTCAATGTAACCATTATATTTCTATTTACCATCTCGGAAATGTATTGGTTGGAATACGCCATCAGCATTGTCAATCCAAAATTTACGTGTTACCACAATTGGTGGAAAGAAATATCATTGTGATTTCATTTAAAAAAATTTGACTTCTTTTATAGATAAAAACATTATTACAACCTATCTAGTCATAACGAGTCCGTACAATTACTGGTAGCAAGGAAACTTTGGAAACACATTTGACATCTTTTAAATATATCCTATATAGTAAAAACCCCATTGTCAAAAATCCAAGATTGGTAAAAGATTCCATGCTCTTTTTCAACTGGGCATTTTACCATTTGCCCATCTAGTGATCTTTAGAATCTTGCTAAAAAAGATATGAAACGCATGTTTTTTAACCTTTTCAAATCAACCATGGAGACAACTTTTCCATCCTAAGAGTGTGCATGCTGAACTAATGTTCATCTTAAAAGTCTTCGCAACAAACGTTTTCATAAGCCTATTTATAACGTAGTGTGTGGATCTGACAAAACTTTATTCGGTCGTCCAATACAGCTGCTGGTATTTGCACCATTTTTACTCCCAAGGAAGTTTAATAAACCTGTTTTAGGGCGCCACAAACTTTGTAGCATTAATAGGTGCCTCGGGCGAGGCTATCCCACTTGCACAGGAAACAGCAATACTTGGTGTAACCTGTTTGAAGTCCTAATAAAATAGCAATTACTTTAAAGTCAGCACACACTTCCCACTGGTACCTCACTTACTATACTGCAATCAGGATGATTTTCATATTTGTTTATGTTTCTTTTGCATTGGTTGCTTATGCAATTGGAATGGAAGGAAACTCATTACCATTATGTAAAAGTACTACCTTTGTACTGAAAGTATCAATGAATAGCCGCCGCTATGTTCAATGCATCCATCAGGCCCAAAATGTCTTTAACATAGGTGAAATCAGAATCGGTTTTAAAGAACTGCTCGAGTTCTTTATTTTTACTGCGGAATGTTGTCACTTTCACGAAATGGTGTAGGTAATTCCACTGTCGTAACCGTGATGCCAAAAGTTCTGCCTTATTTTTAGGAAGTTCTAGATCCCTGATGAGGTCATTGAGCTCCTCTTGTGTCATCTCATGAATCGAGGAGTCTGAGCTTACAAAGAAGTCTGAATCCCTTGAAGTTGATGACTGATGTTCTTCGCAGTTTGAGGAAGCATCGCTGTTTTCGTCAAAAGTCCGAAGAAACATTCTTGCAGGTTAATAACAAGAGGCTTCTTTGTTATGAAACATAGGTCGAACTGCAGAGAGTATTTTGAGATACAGAAATATAAATTTCTTATTATGGAATTCCTTTCTCATTTAGGGTGTCTATATACCAGTAGCAATAAAATAATAACCCTCCCAAGTCGTGATGTATTGGAAGAGAAAGCTACCTTCACCAATCAATGGTATTGCAAATTGCATACAGACGGTTATTCCATTCATCATGAATTGAGTTTGGTCAAGGAACATGCTAATTGACACAATACATATATGTGAAGACCGTAATAAGCAATTTCCCTAGGTCTCCGCTCTATACAACGTAAAAATAATAAAAAATATGCTTTTTTAACAATGTTAGACACAGAATATTAGAGCACAACTATATTTCTCGTAATGAAAATATCGCCTCTACTGCAAATGTTAATCCAAAATTTAAATTTTTTCCCGTTGCGATAAATAATTATGTGATTATCGGGATACAAACCAGACCCCAGACATAAACAAAATACAATTGTTATGGAAGCATTTATGGATATAACATACCCACAATAACCAGCTGTCTAAAGATAAACAAACAAGTTCATAACAATCTGAAACACATTACCACATCCCATGGTCACTGATCAGTGGTAAAACACGTAAGCTTGCGCCCAATTCAAAAGATGCCACAATTGTATAGACTGTGACACACCTATGAACTGCTTTGGACTAATTGATTAAAATAGTGCTGTGAGGCTGATTTCTGTGAAGTAAAAACATATTATTTTCGAGCATTCTAGGCCATGACTCTATAACAAAAAAAAAAACACCCAGTATATATCTAATTCTGGGGAATTTTATTTTTAGTGTTTTTTGAATTTCAGCTGACTAGCTGAAGAGAATTAACAAAGTTTTTGTACGTGTATTTTTTTCGTTACATTTTTTAATGTTATTATAATTAATTATATTTTTTTAATTTATTTGATTATTTTCCCATTAAATATTAATATCTAAGACTTATTTGGATCTTTCGTTTATAATTTTATATTTTTTATATATATTATATTTTTTGAGTTATATATATATTAGATATATATATATATAGAAAATTATTTGCATTCATATTTATTATAATTACATTTTTATATTATAATAATTTATTAGAGATATTTTATATATAAAATATATATTATATATTATATTAGTATATATTATATATATATATATGAAATTATATAATATTTAATAATTAAATATATATTAATTATATATAATATATATATATATACTAAGATATATATATATTATATATATATATATATTATATAATATATATATATAAATATATAATATTATAATATATTAATAATATATATTATATATATATATTATAATATATAATATATAGATATAATATATATATAATATACGTAAGTTCATATGAGCAGTCACCGGCCTTTTTCATGTAATATACCTACCTTGCCAACTATTCTTTGAAATCTTGTAAATTGAAGAGGTGAGAGTCTGAGTTCTGCTCTATAGCAGGACGTATCCTGAAGTTTTACTAAGCTCTACTTTAGCCTGATAAAGTTTGGTTCCATGGAATTGGATTTTTCTATCTTCTTGGTACCAATAAGCAAGTTAGAAGTTAGTGAGTTACGAAGTGATAATGGCGAAGAATACTGCGTGAAGAGTGAAGAGAAAAAAATGCTCAAACAAGCAGTGGGAAGCCTTTATTATTGACAATTTTATTTCGACACTTAAAACAAAATTTCTAAAAGTTAATTATTTTTATAACCTCTTTTAAAGGTTTATTTACTTTTTACGAACAATTAGCGTGACTATGGGGATGAAACATTTATTCTATGCTATAAAGAACGGGAGTGATAAAGTTTGCTTATACACATATTCCTTTCCTTTAAAATAGTCTTAAAAATTCCGACGTCTCAGGTTATATCTTTCATATTTGGTAAGCATTCTTTTTGATATCATATTAAAACATTTAAAGTACTTAAAAATCTTTAAAAAGAAATTATAGTGGCAAACGAGCTCTATAAAATTCTTTACTGTTCCTTTCTGCTTATTTCTTCCTATATGTGTCTGTACGGTACATTGTTCAGGAAATGGGAAAGGCCCGTCACAAGAACATCAATTGGATCAAGGTTTGTTTATTATTTATACTATTAAAGGAATCCTTGTAGAGTCAGTTGTCAATACAAATTAAATTAAATTATTTGGATATAAGGTTTTTATGCAGTACTCAAAGATTTTTATAAAAAAAAAAAGGAAGTATCTTGGTTTGGCGACTAATGAGACTAATTTAACCCACATTACGTGAATTCTGCATCCAATATAGTGAGGTCAAAATTGCGCCTAATAGCGTCTGTCATTTTCGAATAGAGAAACTCTGGACTATCAAATTGGACGATGACAAACTTCCTTAACATCTTTAAATATAGATACTAGTTGCATTGTGGTTTGTGCGATATAGAATTTAAATTCTACATCACCTATCAAATGTGAGTCAAATCACTCACCTGGTTAGTTAATTTGAAACGAGATGAAGTGGAAACCAAGGGGATTGAGAAAGTTGAAAGATACCAATTCAGTATTTGCAAGTGTAAATTCTTAATTTGAAAAATCCTATTTGGAGATAAGTAATGTAACTGGAATTATTTAAAATTCGAAAAGGAGCCTGAAGGTTCGTTGTGGAATCCAAATTGATTCAGACCCATAATTCAAAATAATGAGAATGATAAAGAAGTCCGTTATCATAATGTTCGTTTGCGGTTCGTTAAAAGTAACGTATATAAATAATTGTTAAATTGATTTTTTAGTATTTATTGAGTTTTTTTTTCTTTTTCTTCAATTTTGAATTTCTTTTCTTTGGAGACGAACTTTTCTTAGGTTGAGGATAAAGGATAGCTATAAGTAGAGATGATGTAAGTATGAAATAGTTCTATAACGTAATAAGTAGATTAACGTAGGGAAAATGCTAGATATGCGCTTGTGTTTTTTAACTTCACAATTGACTATTACCTTTAATTTATATATTTAGGACACTTAGTAAAATAAGCTTCATTTGATGTATTTTTGTATCGTGTAGTCCTCTTATATGCTTTGGTTTTGTTGATTAAATAATAGTATGATGGATACAATTTGCAATTAGGGTAGATTAAACTGTTCATACAACTAGTCTCCTTTTCATTTCTATATCTCGTCTTTTATGTCTTTTGCATAGTTCAATGATCAGTCCACAGCCTTTTTCTCTGTCTGTTAATACTGCTTCTGCCAATATCTATATTACTATTTCGATATAAAAATCATTAATTGTAAATTGTTTGGAGAGTCTATTCTGCTGTAGAGCTTTATCTGAAGCCTTTACCTCCAACTTTGCCTGATAAGTTGTATTTTTTTGTAATTACGCGGAATTTCTGTCATTCTCTGGGCAAACAAGCCAAGTGAGTAGTGTGTCGAGAAAGTGATCAATGGGAGCAGAAGATAAGAGAGAATGCTCAACAAGCAGTCGGAAGCCTTTTTATTACAATTTCTTTAATACGTTCCTTAATATTGAAATTGTTGCATACGCAAATCTTAAAGGGTATAAGAATAACATAAATAACTTAAGTGATACAATACTTAGCGTCTTTTGTGCTAAATAATAAACTAGATTATTATTACTACACTATATACCCATCTATCACCTAATCCCTCCCCAGCCCACCCTATGATCTTAGTATATATATATGAGCTCATTATAAATTATTGAATATATATCTATATATTAGGGATGTACCAATCTATTGGATCTATTATAAATATATATATATAATATATTTGTATAATCTTAATATTGTTTATATAATAATCATGATTACTAATATATATATATATATATACTATATATATAATTATTATATATGTATATATACTATATATATATATATATCATAATATAATAATACTCTAGTATAATAATTATTCAAAAATTCTAAATGAAATAGAAGCACAAAACAGAATAGACATATAATAGAAACTTGCTCAAAATATACTCACAATATATTTATTATTATTATATATTATACTATATATTATATTACTGGATAATATAAAGCTTATTTTTATGTATTATAATTTTTATTATATAATAAAGTTATTAAAATATTTATTTTATATATTAATATTTAAATACTTTTATGAAATGTTTGTATTGAAATATATATTTCTTATATATTTTGTATATAAATACATATATATATATATATATATATATATATATATATATATATAATAATAACTACATTAAATAGGACATAATGTTATATATATGTTAATATATGTCAACATTTTTTTGCAAATATTGTTTATTTGGACTATAATTTAGCAGTATATTTAATTATATATATATCATTAAATAATGTTTAATATATTATATTATTAAATATATATATAATAGTCTATATATATATATAATAAGTATTAAATCTAAATACTATAGTTATAAGTAATATATCTATATAGACTATAAAAACCTATATGATGATCAATATATATTATAATAATACACTATACAATATACCTATCTACTCTATATATCTACTCATACACTATATTATTATCTACTCTATTATCCTTACTACATAGTAGAATTATACATAATTAATATATATATTATATATAGATAATATATCTACTGATACCTTTATAATTATATCCTAATATATGGTCATATATCCCATATTTATATATACTCTAGTATAATATAATGTAAATAGTTAATCATATTTAGGTATATATATATAATTAAAATAATCTAACAAATTATAAAATAATAATAAATATAGCTTCATATTATTATATATATATATATAATATATATATATAATACCTGATATACCAATATATATATCAAATTTCAGTATATGCCTATATAGAAAACCTATTATATATATATATTAATATATATATATATAGATTATAATATATATATATATATAATAAGTATATATAATATATATATATATATATATATATCTATATTCAGTTATATATATAAATTATTAACAGTATATTACTTACTATATAATAATTGTATATTAGATTTACATAAAGAGCAATAAGTACACCAGCTTCTGAATGAAGAGAAGAGATGCTTCTTGAAGAATCCTTGAACTCTAAGCACCATCTGCGCCGAACCTTTTCCTCGAATAAAAAACTGATTACAAAGTATAAAATAAATATATAATATTGATCAGTTGATGCGGCGAAATCGGCAACTTTTGTGAGCGAGAGCGATTACGCAATCCGAATCCGGAAGTTGATAAAGTAACCACATGTCCGCGATATCCAGAACTCGAAAATCCGAAAATCCAAAGCGAACACTTTGGATTTCGAATCCTCGAATCACACCAGTATATCAACACGATGTGTTTTGTAAAAATCTTTCCTCGAATCCGAATACTCAGAATCCGAATTCGCACAGTACACCAAAGACTGTGTAATACCGAATCACGGAATCCCAGAATCACGCGTGATATCGACCATCCGATTCGGATTCGAATCTCGCGTGCTCACCAAGTTTTTTACACAAAATTAAAATAACAATCCAACCTAAAAACGACTTTTGTTGTCAATAAGTATTTCAAAGATTTTTATTAATACATAAAATTGATTTTTATTTTCATTTTTTCTTGATAATGAATTCGTATTTTGATATAGTTATTGCTAGAATATAATCTATAAAAACTACTAGAAATTCAATATATATTAGTTAAATATTATATTTACTATATATAATAAAAAAAATAATAAATAACAAATTTAACATCAACAGACTATTGTATTCCTTACCTGTATATAGATCTAATTTGGTACTATTAGATAATTTATTATATCACTAATATTATTAGTAAATAATAAATATATATATATGAAATATAAAGCCATAATATATATATATATATATATATATATATACTATATATATATCGGTAAATATATACTTATATAAACATATATATATTTATTTTTGCTAATATATTATATTATATATATATATTATAGATAGATATATATATATATATTCATATATAATTAATACTATTAATATCATAATAATATAAGTATCAAAATATAATATTTAATATTACATAATATTTAAATAATAATCTATAATATGTCTATATGAAATATTCTTGTATACTTAAAAATCATATTAAAACAAAAAATAATATAGAGCACTTATAAGGATGAGTCTCTACCACTATTTATATATTACATATAAGTTCTACATACATATATCTTATTACAACAAAACAACGTAAAAGTAATATAACTATTAAAATACTAATAATATTTAATACGATTAACATAAAATAACTTAAACTACTATTATATAATTACACTACTTGTCTAATATGCATATCTCAATATAATATAACATAATCATAATGTTTATTAATTATTATTTATATATTATACGTAATATTAATAATATAATTAATATAGAAATCATATATTGTGTATAAAAAAGTGGATTATAAAAAAAAAAATTAATGTCATTCCTTTAATACGTATAACAGCTTATAGATACATATATTTATGTAATCCAAAAATATAAATATTATATTTAAGCAGGAATGATAATTAATAATATACAATAAATTATAAATTATTATATTTATATAATACTATAATAGCCTATAATATTATCAATATCTTACTTTATCTATATAATTATAGTCACCTTTTACCCTACAACCCAATCTCCCGCTGTATAATTAGTGTAATTGACAATGACATTGTGTCCAAGTATGATTCTTGCAACGAAAATCTATCCCCAGTACTGTTCTTCTGTCCATTCCACTACTCCCAGTACCGGCCTCCACGATCCATACATCCTGATAGAGGTCCCTTCTACTCTTCATCATTCTGCACGCGCATGTAGTCGCTCCATCTAACTTTTACGTCTTCCCATCACTTCTTCTCCCCCCGATATCCATCCAGATATTTTCTGGGCACTCGTTGCCCTCTACCTGAAATCCAATCTAAATATGTACCGCTTACCAACGACCACTGTCTCCCCTCATCCACCAAGCTTCGAGCAACGCTTCTCACGCCAAATTCCGCCACTA
This sequence comes from Trachelipus rathkii, assembly GCA_015478945.1. NCBI lineage: Eukaryota > Metazoa > Arthropoda > Malacostraca > Isopoda > Trachelipodidae > Trachelipus > Trachelipus rathkii. Next base: position 4,870 of record JABUQX010025283.1, on the reverse strand, counting down.
TCCCAAGACTCTTCATTTCTTTCTGTTCATTCCTTCTTGCCAATTTACTCCTCTTAATACAGTACACCTCAACAACACGCAATACTCGCATGCCCCCTAGACAGTGCTAACCTAGCTATCTCGACAATTAATGAGCACCAAAAGCATCATGTCCGTACGTCAGTATTGGGCTTGGCCTAAGTGTACTTGTGTACATCACCATTTTGATCTCGTCTCGAAAAATATCCTCTTCCTACCTATTCAAACTATTATGGTGCATTAACAACATTGCACTGTCCCATTAAAATTCCCAATTCTCTTGTTTAATTCAAGCATTATGTCGTTTTCCTTACCATAGTTGCACCCCCAAATATTAAAACTGGTCCGTTATAACTAAATGTCTCAGCCCTTCTACCACTCTAAACTCAAACTCACCTCCAGGACATATCCACCACCTCCAATCAACATCACCCCGTGTCTTCCCTCCGTTTATCCTCATACCCTCTCCTCCAATCTCTTCGTCCCAACCTCCAGAAATAATACTGCAAATGCTCTCTATCATTTTATAGATATATACCATGATACAAGATTATCCACATCCATAGTTCATCCATATCAGTATACCAAAACATCTCATATCTTCACTCTAATTTTCTCCACCAGATTTCCTACCCGCATCTGTCCATATAGCAGGGGATAATACAATAAACAGAAGTTGGAGAGCACGCTCCCTTTGCTTCATCTCCTAAGTATGCGACATTTAAACCATATCCCCTCGACCGGAAATAGGTCTTTACTGCTGGCAGACTTTGCAAAGTTCCTACATAGTGCTTTTTACTGTTTTCCCTTAACAATTATCCAGGTTATGTCCTATATTCTTAATCTCCTCTCAGTTCCCTTCCACAAATAGAACTCCACTTTGTCCACTCATCATACAACATCCTTTTGTCATAGGTCTCGAAAATAGCATGCACAGAATGCATATTCATAGTCAACCTGTTAAATGGCGTCCCAATGCTTTTTAACTGCCTAAGTGCCAATCTTTACAAAAAGCTGTTATACACCACCATTGACTTTTTAGTCGATCTCCCCGGTTTGAAAATTGAAACCATGTTGCCCTCTTCTAGCTTTTGTTCCACCACCTCTCTCAGCCTTCACTCTAATATCAATTTCATTTTAGATCTTCGCCAGGTGCGGCAGACATCCTAAATGCCACATCCACCTCTTCAGCCCTTCCCACATCTGCTTTTTCATCTCACTTATTAGCATATAGATAGTTAGAGCAGAATAGTGCGCTCCTAACTCCATTCACCAGGCACCACATAATCTCTCTCATACCACCTACGCGTGTTCATCAGATCCTGATATATATCCGTTTCTTTGTCCTTTCTATACTAGCGCCCATTTCCTTTACACCTGCATCTCCGACATACTACTATCCACCTTCCTCCGCCGCCTTTCCGTTCCTTCATATCCAATTTCCAATTGCCACATGCGTCTCCCTCCTCACAAGTCCTCGAGAATCAACTAGCTCCTCCTCTGCGTGGCCGTCGCTCCATACAAATCGATATAGATCTCAGACAATTCTTCTACTCACTCACGTCAACGTCACACTACCCATTAGTGCACAAAAGTGACTCGAAGAGAATCTCTTCCATTCTTCGTACCAATCTGCGCGCTTTGAGTTTTAAATGTACTCATGGCAACGAGTTTTCGCACCTTGTTTAGAGCCTTGTGCCTCATGTCTGAGAGTGTCGAGCATGCTCGATGTAATTCTAAGCTAATAAATATCAAATAACCTAGCTTCTTACGTCCTTTTCAACAATCTCCTTCACAACCACACCAACTGCTGTTTACACAATTTTCCTATCCGAGTGGGTTCCTTTTCACCTTTCACTCTATCAGACTCTCGCGAAGCCTCTACATTTCTTCTTCCTCGAACATACCACTCTCTTTTATCCATTTCTCTCACTAAAACATTCTCATCTCATCTCATTATACGCCACTGTCATATTATATATAAATATATAACTAATATATACACCTACACACAGATATATATATAAGGTAGCATTATCTATAGTATATATGATAGGCTTATCCTAATATTGTATTAGCGTGCATTACAATGTAGTACTATATTATAAAATATATGTATATATAAAAATATATATATAGTAATAATAAAAGCGTCTATATATATTTATCTATCAGAATAAAACTCTACACTAATCTGTCTCTACCTAGCTATATATATATATATATTATATATTTTTATCTAAACTATTATACGCCAGCCTACTAGGTAAGAGCACCAGTGAGTCTCAAAACAAAACTACTAATAGACTATACAACAGGCGGAGAACATAAAGCGAATACATTGTTGGTACACTCCTTTTCCGAGCTTAAAACTCAATTTTTAGCAGGAAAGAAACAAGCTGTTAAAAAAATAAAATAGAAAATAAAACGACATCTCTACGAGGGAATAAAGGTCAATTATTATTTGTTTAGCAATTTGTCGTTGCAGAATAATAGAATCTCTATGGAAAATTGTTAAAAAAAAAAATTGCTATATTTTCATTTATTTATAGGAGAAGTGCTCTGAGCCGGACGAATGTCGGACAGTGCCACCTCGGTATATGGCTATATAATATATCATAGCTAATTTGTATTGATTACTCCTCATATCGCGTATATTTTATAATTATATATACAGAATAAAATATAAATAGAAAAAAACGATTAATATGATTAATATAATATATAATATAATAATATATATTATATATATATAGGTTATAATTATAAATAACGTAATAAATGATATCCATCGTATATAAAAGATTATCAAAAACTATATATAAAGCTCGATAGAGATAATTCATGGAGGAGATTATGATTTACTGTACATATACTATATATCAGCGTACAATATATATATATAGAGATAAATAATGTAAAATAAACTTATACTAGTATATATAATATTATGTGAATAAAAATAATACGTTATAATGTATAAAAAACAGTTACACCATAAAGAGTATAATGATTAGAATTTAAGCTTTACAAACTATTGTGAATATTCTAAGTAATATATAACTCGGAAAAGAATAATATAAAAATGAAATGATATATGACGTGGATCTAGTGAAGCGATATAACTATACTAATATAGCGAATTCAAGTATAATAAAGTATAGTGATTTTTGATATTTTCATGTTTACTAGAGCCGGCTCAATGTAGGGGGCTCGAGCTTTATGCCAATTCGTTTCCGACGAATAGAGTATCACAGGGGGGACGTGGTTCTTCCAATATCTGTATTTCGTATCTTCTAACATAGGGAGCGCGGAGGAACCCCCTGCTAGGAATACCAACATCCTCAAGAATAACGCTTGAAGAAAGCGCGTGGCATAACTCTTGTCCCCGAGCCAACTCCTTCAAACACCATATGCGTTGCAGGAGTATGTGCTTGCGTGGGAAATTGATTCGTTTAGGTCCTATCTCCTGTCCGTGAGGTGCGCCCGCGAAGGCGAAGCTTATCCATCCATGAACACTACTCTTGCCATCGTTAAATGACACAGTTTTATATATACCTGGGGTATCTTTAGTTAAAATAAAAGGATAATTTTTTATGTTTTGTACTTTTATTTCTTTTTATGTTAATACTAGAAAAGTACTACTATAGAATAGTATATGTGTTATATTACCTCTTATAAACCTAACAAAAAATATCATAACAATAGTAACCTATCTATCCTGAGCTACCAACGTAAAAGTTGCTATACATAGTTAGCAGCGATATGTCAGTATATATGCATCTGTCAGCATGCGATGCTGTGAGCCGAAACTTTACCAATATTCACATGCTTCTATAGCCACTATCTATATGATACATATCCATGGTTAACTATTTCAGAATTTAACCATTAGTAAATCATCAATATCATACCTTATTAACCCCTAAATTGAACTAACAAAATAAATCTATATCAATAACAAAGTTTTAACATCCTTAAATAAAAAGGAAAAATATATTTGCATATAATCTGTTTTTATATTTATATCTATTTATATATATAACTCTTAATGTCTATCATAATATATATTGGAGCTTGCTATTATACTCTAATTTATGTATCTTCCTGAATAGCTATTGTAGTAGTGATTTATATCTTTTTATATTATGTTTTACATTTATATCTTAAACTAATATAATAAAATATTTATATAAATAATATAATTTCCAACAATATATATGTATTCCCCTTTTCCTATATTAGGTAAGCTATTGTTAAGTATTTTTGGTAGATTAATTTGACTATGAGTGTAGGCTATTTCTATATCTTAAGGAGGCTATGTACTCAATATAATTAATTTAATATATTTATAATATATATAAATTAATATATATATATATATAATATAGATATATATATATATATATTAATATATATATATTAATAATATAATATTAATTAATTTATATATATTATATATATTATATATAATATTATTAATAATTATATATATATATATATATAATATATATATATAACTTATTTATATATATATATATATATTAATTAATATATGTAGTTCAGCGTTTTCAATAGTACATTTAGTCCCTACGTCGATATATATAATTGTATATTCTTTAAATAATAAAATCATATATATAATATTATGCTCATACTAGATAAATCAACTGGATAAAATACTATATATAATTGTGATACTGGAATGCTGTATAGTATACACTTACTAATATAATATATTAAGTATAGCTATATCATTATATATATACTTATATAGATAAAATATATATATGTATAATAAAATAAATATATAATATATAATAATAATATAAAATAAAAAATATATATAATA
>JABUQX010025282.1:20000-25000 GCA_015478945.1 Trachelipus rathkii | reverse complement strand
AATATATATATATATATATTTATATATATATATAAATATAAATATATTTATATATATATATATATATATATATATATATATATATATCTATATATATATGTAAACGGAATATATATATATATATATATATATATATATATATATATATATATATATATGTGTGTGTGTGTGTGTGTGTGTGTGTATTATTATATTACATTTCTATTAAATTGCCTGAGTCATACGGTATTGGTGCTGACAGAAATTCTTGATAAGATACATGCCTATTTAACTTCTGCATCTTTGTTTGTTTTTCCTGTATTTTCCTGGCTGAAGAAGTTTTATTTGTCCAGACGGAGTAATGACATCTGTTTTTGCACCGTGTAGGTTGGCCCTTTATGCTTTGTGATTCATCACTCAGACCCTTTTTAGGGTAATTCTGTTGTTATTAGGTATTTAGGATTCTTCTTTATATTATTGTGTGTATTATTATTATTATTATTATTATTATTATTATTATTAATATTATGTGTGTGTGTGTGTGTGTGTGTTTATTATTTATTATTATTATTATTATTATTATTATTATTATTATTATTATTATTTGAAATAAAATGAATGACAGCTTTAACACTAAAGTTTCAGAATTAACAAAATTCTGCATACCTTACTTTAAATTTAACTATTTTAAATATTTTTTTTTTTTGCTTGCTTTTCAGAATAAAAATTTAAATTTTGATCTTTCATTATTCTTTATTTTATTTAATATATAAAATAAAACAATTCACATAATTAATCTCATTATTTATTTATTTATTTATTTTTTTATTTTTTGTTCTTGCGATCTTTGCGTTTTAGATAGATTAAAATACTGTCTTAGGTTTCATATTTCCCTTTGAGATCTCAGAGTCAATATTTTGTCCGTTTATTGGCAATTTCATTGAATTTTGCGTAGTTCTCCTCATTTATTTGCATTTTTTTCCTTAAATTTGCTTCACACTTTTCCGTCCTTCAACATTTTTTTATCAAAAATTTTTTTTGAATTCCCTTCAAACAAACAGCAAATAAATTTACTTATTTACATACTTATTTCAATTTAACATCTTATTATATAAATATCTAAATTGAATCAAAGAAATTATCTGTATATTATATTATTATCCATACTTATCACCAAAATTCAAGTAAATCTACGCTAGACTTAGTAATATTTAGCATTAATTATTAATATAAGAATATTAAACTCCAGCTGTTATTATCTTCTTTTAATAATACGTAATTTGAGAGAATATAGAATTATCTATTATTTTTAAAAAGGTCTGAAAATTTTCAGCTGATATAGTTTTCTAAATATTTTTGTTATCTTTTGTTTTATTAAAAAGTTTGCACCTCACGAGCATAATCCTATTATAGAAGGGAAATTTCTCTAGGTAATTGGTACCTAGGATTACTACGAGGGATCATGTCCCGGGCCCTTACCTTCCGAGTTTGTCGTTCTACCGATTGACCACGGCGCTAACAGTGTGAAGCCCTTATATAAATGAATTGAAGTCTTATATAATTATTCGGAAATATATTACAACAATATGCTGGATATATATTTATATATTACTCTTTTGAAGCCGAGTCTGATCATTAATTTTCTTCTTGATGCTTGCTTGAAATTGTGGGCAAAAGGAGGCCACAGAACATCTACCAAGTAACCCAGTAGTTCAAGGTCGATGCATACCCAGACACACAGCACATTATAATTGTAGGCAAGGACAGCCTTCTCCTACTCTTCTAATATTCAGGAGTAATCCAGTGAACTGTCTGATCTAAAAACTCCTGTTTATTTGTTCCAGTCCAGCAGTCTGCAGTTTGTGTGGCCCACATGTGACCTTACTTTGATAATGTTGGTTGAGATTAAATCAGCCTTCCTTAGCCATGCATATAACATCAAGATCCCTCATCGCTTTTCTTCTGGAAGGAGGTGGAAATCAGAGTTCAGGTAGGACAGAATTCAACTTCAAGAACTCAGACTCCCACAATGTAAATAGGCCAGTGTAAACACGGCAATCTAGAAGCAAAACGGCCCAGTGAGAAATGATATTGTTCAATAAAACTTGTAATTTATTTCAAGTTCTAGGAAATTTTGTATGGACATTTGTATTCTGTTGGTTTTTAACTTGTTAGTTGTGACACCTCTTATAGTTAACCTGTACTTAAATAAAACTATATAAACAAATCAAAAGTCTCTCTTCTGTTTAAATATTTTCGACATAGACTTGAGAATGATGGTCTGACACTTTTTGCTGGGTGTGTCTCACTGTCTGTTGAGCAACTCCGGCCCCGCTTTGAAGTACACAGCTCCTTGTGCAATGAAGGATGTTTCTAAAAAAAGTTAAAAAACTAATTTGCTTATTCAAAACACAGAGTGTCAAATAGTTAATGGTTATATTTTGTCATTAAAAGAAGTTAGGTAAAACAAAGAATAGGTGTAAAAGTTACTTACGATCAAGTAGTGCAATTTCAAGCTATGTGTTGATTTAATGTCAAAGCTGAGGTTTTACATTTGGAACAAGTACTTGATAGGTGCTCCAAGTCATCTTGGCTGATTTTCATGGGAAATTTACAGGCTGGCATCACAATCAATGTTTCAGAGTTACATGACTTTCACCGTTTACTAATTCTCTTTTAAGCACTTATTCACTTTTATCTGTTTTTCAAAATTTAAACACAAAAGCACTAAAAAGTTTAATCGCTAATTACAAGTAAACCAATAAATTTAGTAAATGGCTATAATAATAATAATAATAATAATAATAATAATAATAATAATAATAATAATAATAATAATAATAATAATAATAATAATAATAATAATATAAATAATAATAACAATAATAATAATAATAATAATAATAATAATAATAATAATAATAATAATAATAATAATAATAATAATAATAATAATAATAATAATAATAATAATAATAATAAAAATAATAATAATAATAATAATAATAACAATAAATAAATATTATTATTATTATTATTATTATTATTATTATTATTATTATTATTATTATTATGATTATTATTATTATTATTATTATTATTATTAAATATATATAAATATATAAATATATATATATATATATATATATATATAATAATAATTATATATATATATATATAAAATATATATATATATATATATATATATATATATATATATATATATATATATATATATATATATATATATATATATATATATATATATATATATATATATATATATATATATATATATATATTATAAGGGAAACCAACTAACTACGTTGAACTAACTAAATAAAAGGTGAGTTTAGCTTAAAATTTAGGAAAAGATTCAGATTGTTTTCTCAGAAGGTCTTGAAATAGTGTGAAGAAATCATAAAAGAAGAACTCGAGGAAGGCTAAGGTTGGAGAAATTAAACAGAGAATACTTAAGAAAATAGTCCGCAGGATCAGTGGTAAGTTAAAAGTTATTTGAAAAGTTATTTCCTTTTAATAGTAAAGATTTTTAAAGAAAGGTTGTTAATTGTAAAATATTTATGCATTTGTAGGGGCTGAGCCAGAACCGAGTTGAGGTTAAATTTGGAATCCAAGTATTTGAGCGTTCACTGAATCGATTCTTCAAAAAAACCGGAATGGTGAATTGATGTCCATCGGGAGGCGAGGGAGGTACAGTGTTTGCCTAAATCGACCAGCGAGTTGAATCATCTTCAGGTGGAAGGACAGGAGCCATTTCCGGGCAATACGAGGATCGATGTCGGTTTGAATTGAGTTCTAGGTTTAACAACAAGAGTTGGAACGAACAGACACGCATACGGATAATTTAATATTTTAGAGGAAACGAATTGTAAGTTTACTGTTTTGTTGTAATTAACTAGTCCTCTGCTAATTGACGAAGTAAGGGTTTAAATTTAATATTGGCATTTTTCTAAGTTTACAAAAATATGATGCATAATATCTGTGAATAGATTTAGTTTGCCTTCTCAGAAATGTCTCCTTAAAACTTTTAGTATTTTTAATTCTTCTCAGTAACGTTTCCCCGAATTTTTAGGATTTTGACATTTATTTATTTACGGATAAGATAAGGTATCAATATTTGAAGTGAGACTCAGGATTGTATATTTATTAAAGTATATATATTTAGCAAGGTATATATATATTTAGAAAAGTGTGTATTTATTAACGTGTATATTTATTAAGTGCGTAATTATAAATAAGAAAATCAGGGTTTGTTTCTCATCCTCCATTGGCATCAAAGTAGTTTATATTACAGTGGTGGCACGTAGAATTGGGTTACGTACTCTTGTTCAAAGGATTGCAATGGAGAGAGGGAGGATGAACCCTGTAAACGAGTGGGGCAAGGTTAAAAAGTGCGTAGTATGCAGGGCGGAGACACACTTTGGGGCCGATTGTCCCTTAAGAGGACAGTGGGCAAGAGGGAAAGTTGATAAGGGAATTGCTAAGAATAAAGAGGAGTTGAAGTTAGAACAGGAAAGACTCGAAAGAGCAATAGCGATACAACAGGAAAAAGATGAAGAGAAATGTAAGGCTTGGAGAAAGAAACAGTATGAAAAGAATAAAAAGCCGATAAAGGAAAAGTTAGATTAATATTCTGGATGTTTAAATTTTTTTTGTATATATATATATATATATATATATATATATATATATATATATATATATATATATATATATATATACTCTCCCTACCCAAGTGTATTCTTCCAGGTACGCCACTGATATATATATATATATATATATATATATATATGTCTGTATGTATATAGGTTATGATAAAGTTTTGGTACGGGCATTTTTTTCTTGTTAAGTTTGTTTTACAAACTTGAGAAGGGAGAAATATAAGGGAAACCAACTAACTACGTTGAACTAACTAAATAAAAGGTGAGTTTAGCTTAAAATTTAGGAAAAGATTCAGATTGTTTTCTCAGAAGGTCTTGAAATAGTGTGAAGAAATCATA
>JABUQX010025282.1:0-12500 GCA_015478945.1 Trachelipus rathkii | reverse complement strand
TAAAAATCTTTACTATTAAAAGGAAATAACTTTTCAAATAACTTTTAACTTACCGCTTATCCTGCGGACTATTTTCTTAAGTATTCTCTGTTTAATTACTCCAACCTTAGCTTTCCTTGAGTTCTTATTTTATGATTTCTTCACACTATTTCAAGACCTTCTGAGAAAACAATCTGAATCTTTTCCTAAATTTAAGCTAAACTCACCTTTTATTTAGTTAGTTCAACGTAGTTGGTTTCCCTTATATTTCTCCCTTCTCAAGTTTGTAAAACAAACTTAACAAGAAAAAAATGCCTGTACCAAAACTTTATCATAACCTACACATATATATATATATATATATATATATATATATATATATATATATATATATATATATATATATATATATATATATATATATATATATATATATATATATATATATATATATATATATATATATATATATATATATATACAAAAAAATACAAACATCCAGAATATTAATCTAACTTTTCTTTTATCGGCTTTTTATTCTTTTCATACTGTTTCTTTCTCCAAGCCTTACATTTCTCTTCATCTTTTTCCTGTTGTATCGCTATTGCTCTTTCGAGTCTTTCCTGTTCCAACTTCAACTCCTCTTTATTCTTGGCAATTCCCTAATCAACTTTCCCTCTTACCCACTGTCCTCTTAAGGGACAATCGGCCCCAAAGTGTATCTCCACCCTGCATCCTACGCACTTTTTAACCTTAGCTTTCCTCGTTTACAGTTCTTATTTTATGATTTCTTCACACTATTTCAAGACCTTCTGAGAAAACAATCTGAATCTTTTCCTAAATTTTAAGCTAAACTCACCTTTTATTTAGTTAGTTCAACGTAGTTAATTGGTTTCCCTTATAATATATATATATATATATATATATATATATATATATATATATATATATATATATATATATATATATATATATATATATATATATATATATATATATATATATATATATGTATATTATATATATATATATATATATGTATATATATATATAAAACCTTCAGCTTTATTATAAAATCAACACATAGCTTGAAATTGCACTACTTGATCGCAGATAACACACCCATTTATTTATTTTGAATTTTATTTCTTTTTAATTTTAAAAAATTCAACCATTAAATGTTTCACATATTTTATTTATTTACATGAACAGGATTTAGTTTCGTAACTTTTTTTAGAAACATCCTTCTTTGCTGGGATCTGTGCACCGATCTGAAGGATGGTCAAAAGCTGGCCGGGTAGCAGCAGACAGGTGAGACACCATAAAAGCGTCAACCATCATTCTCCAGTCTATGTTGAAAATATTTAAACAGTAGAGAGCTCTTGATTTGCTTTATAAGTAAGTGTTTTATTTTAAGTACAGGTTAACTATAAGAGGTGTCACAACTAACAGGTTAAAAAACTAACAGAATACAGTCCATACAAAAATTTTCGAATTTGAAATACCAAGTTTCATTTGTAATTAATATCATTTCTCATCAAATATTTTTGCTTCATGATTTCTACTACATGACACTGGGCCTATTCACATTGTGGAGTCTGAGTTCTTTGTCGAATTCCTGTCCTACCTGAACTCTGATTTCCACTTCCCCTCCAGAAGAAAAGTGATGAGGGATCTTGATGTTATATGCATAATAAGGAAGGCTGATTTAGCCAACATTATCAGTAAGGTCAGTTATGTGGCCACAACCGCAGACATCTGGACTGGGAACAAGAAACAGGAGTTTTCTGGGGATGACAGTTCACTGGATTAATTTGAATACTTTGAAGAGAGAGAAGGCTGTCATTGCCTACTTAATTATCTGTGTTTCAATCGACCTTTGAACTACTTGTTACTTTGGTAGAATTTGGTAGGCCTCTCCTTTGCACACAATTTCGCTAATAAGCAGGAATTAATGATTCGGCTTCAATAAGAGTAATATATAAATATATATCCAGCATATTGTTGTAATATATTTCCGAATAATTATATAAGACTTCAATTCATTTATATAAGGGCTTCACACTGTTAGCGCCGTGGTCAATCGGTAGAACGACAAACTCGGAAGGTAAGGGCCCGGGACATGATCCCTCGTAGTAATCCTAGGTACCAATTACCTAGAGAAATTTCCCTTCTATAATAGGATTATGCTCGTGAGGTGCAAACTTTTTAATAAAACAAAAGATAACAAAAATATTTAGAAAACTATATCAGCTGAAAATTTTCAGACCTTTTTAAAAATAATAGATAATTCTATATTCTCTCAAATTACGTATTATTAAAAGAAGATAATAACAGCTGGAGTTTAATATTCTTATATTAATAATTAATGCTAAATATTACTAAGTCTAGCGTAGATTTACTTGAATTTTGGTGATAGTATGGATAATAATAATAATATAAATAATTTATTGAGTTGGTTCAATTTAGATATTTATATAATATGATATTAGATATAAAATAATAATATAAATAATTTAATTTATTTATCTGTTTGTTTGGGGAATTCAAAAAATTTTTGATAAAAAAGAAATGTTGAAGGACAGAAGGAAGAAGTGTGAAACAAATTTAAGGAAAAAAAAGTGCAAATAAATGAGGAGAACTACATAAATTTATTGGTACTTAATAAACGGACAAAATATTGACTCTGAGATCTCAAAGGGAAATATGAAACCCTAAGACAGTATTTTAATCGATCTAAAACATAGATCACATAAGAACATAAAAAAAGAGAGAACAAAAGTAGCTACATATTCGGAATTCTTTTGTACAAATATGAAAATAAAATAAAATGTCTAAAATAAACAAAAATAAATTAAAGGCCCAAATAAAAATGATAGTTACATTTGAGAAGTAAGAACTAAAAAATATTTAAAATGTTTTAATAATAATTGTGCAATTAATTAAAAAGTTTGCCATGGGTAGCTAGGACCAAATGTAACACTCGTACATTTAATTTCAAATAATAATAATAATAATAATAATAATAATAATAATAATAATAATAATAATAATAATAATAATAATAATAATAATAATAATAATAATAATAATAACTATCATTAATAATAATAATAATAATAATAATAATAATAAAATAATAATATAAAGAAGCAACCTTAAATAGCAATAAATTTCAAACAATGTCACTTTGGGACGTTCAAATAAAATAATGACAAAAACCATTTTATTTTTAAAACTTTTGTTGTCTACTGTTAAGTTACAAACCATACATACTATTTTATTAGACATTAATAACATTTTAGTAATTTTATATGCATACTGTACTTATATATATATATATATATATATATATATATATATATATATATATATATATATATGTATATATATTCTCTTAACTGCCTATATATATATATATATATATATACTCCAACATGTACTATATATATAATATATATATATTATATATATATATAATTCAGTTGTCAGTGATTAAAATTTTTTACATTCGATGGTGAATTGACCTCGTTTCAGAGCATCCTGAAAGTTGATAAAGTTGATTTGAGGAATCCGAATAAGTTTGAATAAAAATATTGATGATGAATTTTTGAGGAGTAATGATTTTCATGGTTCTCGAATTTAAGAATTCCAGGACATCAATCGATTATATAAGCCAATTTTAATTGATATCCAGTATCACCTTGATATGATATACACATCATTTTGGTATATCAAATTTTGAATGGTTTCATGCCAGAAGAAGTGCATTAGTGAAAATAGGTGAGTGGTTGATTGTTAAGTGCTTGTAGTCAAGAAAGAAGAAAAATAAGTCATTGCTTCTTTTAACCTGAAAGTTTATACGGGAGATTAATACAAAAAATAATAATAATAATAATAATAATAATAATAATAATAATAATAATAATAATAATAATAATAATAATAATAATAATAATAATAATAATAATAATAATAATAATAATAATAATAATAATAATAATAATAATAACGATGAAAGCATAAAACATCTTAAAAGCGAAATATCTTACAATTAACAAAGATACCAAAGATACTATTAATTTCAAGAAACTGTTAAAGTTTGTGGTCAATCATCTTTCAGGAAATAATGTAGGACTCGATAACTTATTATACGAAGATATCAAAAGCCATCATATTACAGTGAGGGCCAAGGAAGATATTCAAGAAAATAATGATGTAGATATTAGAGAATTACCCCATAAAAAAGGCCTCCCAAGTGGATGAATCACAAAGCATAAATGCCAATTTACACGGCAGTAACAGAGGATGTCATTGCTACTCTGCCCCGGCAAAAACTTTCAGCCAGGAAAATACATGAAAGTCAACAAAGAAGATGCAGTTAACCAGGGGTAACAAGCGCTGCACCTTCATAAAAAAAAATTCCATCTGAACAATTACTGTATTGACTTACAGGGCCATTAACAGAAATTTAATTATAGTATATATAAATTATATATATATATATATAATATATATATATTAATATATATATATTATATATTATATATATATATAATATATTAATATATATATTAATAGATATCGTATATAATATAAAGATTTATTTAAAAAATATATATCTATATATATATATATATATATATATATATATATATATATATATATATATATATATATATATATATATATATATATATATATATATATATATATAATTTTTGTGCAACTTATTTGTAAAATAAAATGATATCTCTAAATAATCTTTAATTTCCCTTTAATTATTCTATTAGTGTGTTTATTATATTAATTAATTTACATTTTATGAAGCATTTACTTTTAAGATTCCTTTCTAGAGTATAGAAAAATATTGGAACAAAAAACTATATGAATAGATGTATAAGCTATAGCAAGAAAAAAGTAAAATGTTTAGTTTAAAAAGTAAAAGTATATTATAGAAAAAGAAGTTTTGTTTTAAAAAACAATTAAAAGCATTTATGTTTTAAATAAAGAATGTGAAAAATAAAAAGTATTTAAGTTGAAAATAAAAATATGGATGATATAATATATAAAACATTGCAAAAATTTAAATTTAAAAAAAAAAACATTTGCTAAAAAGAAAATAAATAAGCAAAAACTAAAAATAAAACAATCAAAATAGAAATTAAAACTAAAAATAAAAAAATTAAAATAGTAATAAAAAAAACAATTTGAACAACAACCAAACAAAGAAGGACTCGTATTTAAGTTTTTAAAAGTTGAAAAAAGTATAAATGATAAAAATAGTTTAAAGTTTTAAAGATGAAAAAGTACAGATGATGGAAAAGTAATTTTGAGATAAAAAGTATTTATGTTTTAGGTAAAAACTGTTAAAATAGAAAGTATAAAAGATAAAAAGTTTCCAAGTTTCAAATAAAAAGTTCTAAATATATTCGTTTAAAATAAAATAATAAAGTTTTGAAATGAAAAAGCACGAAAAGTAAAATTGATTACAAATAAAATGGTCTAATAACATTAATATTATCGAAATCAAATAGTACCAAATTTGTGATAGTTTTCAGAGTTAGTCAACATCATAATATTCGAAGTCTGTACATGTTTATGTTGCTTGGTCCATTATCAACATTAGAGCTAAAATACTACAAGTTTCTAACAAGATTATGGTGGCTTCACTCGAATTCAACTGTACAGGGTATGTGGATGCGTATGTTGTTGAAGTGTAGAATGTGGAGTGATCTTGATTGTGCTTATTCATACATGAACCACTCACACATGCGCAGAAACGGACTATAACTAGCCATGGTTTGTTGAATTGAACGATGAAATGTGTAGTGTCGAGATTAAACTTGCAAAGTATTATAGTATAACAAAGTGAAAATAGATTATCGTTAATCAAACGATTTGGTTTAGACTTAGCACTGATACGTAAAAAAGAGTAAGTGAATGTGAATGTCTTTAGAAAGGGACTGTGCCTTGAAATTATGGAATCATAAGCCTTGGAATAAAATTTCTAGAATAGGAGAGTGGTTTAGTTGTCACACGCACCACAACTTTAGACAACTACTTGATAACACCATACAACAATATCAAAACTGATATCATCGGGCCAGTGACTGCTGGGCTGTGTGAGGGCTAGAGATAGGCAATGGCCGCGTCGGTCTGAGACTGGTGGTTATTATGAAGGTCCTTCAAAATTCAGGGCTACGGAGTCGTTAAATTATTTTGCCGGATCCGATTCCGAATCTGGTTCCATCATTTTAAAATTACTTGGCTCCGGCTCAGTAGTATACACCAGAATTGGCATGAGAGTTATCTAACCGCAAACCGCAAAACTGATAAGGAGGCGAAGAATAGAGAGACTTCAAAGGATGCCGCCATAAAGGTCACTTCAAAAGTGACCGCGAAAAAGGTCACGTGCTTCTATATTCTATATTCTATATATTCTATATATTCTATATTCTATATTCTATATTCTATATATTCTATATTCTAGCTTCTAGCACGCTGCCGACCTGATATTGTAGGAAAATAACACCGTCTAGTGTCTAACCCTAGGTTTATTGGGTACGGGGAGTCGTTGGGTAATTAGAAGGTGCTTAGGATGCTTCCTCTATGAGTTATTACCCTCCTCCCCCTTTTCTAGCACTTCTAGCATGACATATCCTATGTCATAGAATACACTGGTCTTAGTGTTAACCCTAGGTATTGGGTACGCAGGGAAAACGATGTTATATATAGAAGGTGCTAGATTGCTTCCTTCTATGAGTTATTACCCTACCCCCTTTTCTAGCCTTTTCTAGCATTACATGTGTCCTACGTCATAGAAGACACCCGGTATTAGGTCTTCCTCTAGGTTATAAGGTATGAGGGATTACGATGGTGTATATTAGAATGTTTGCTAGGTTGGTTCCTTCTACGATTTATTACCCCACCCCCCTTTCTAACCCCTTCTAGTACGAATATGATCGTTATGTGACAGAAATACGATATTAACACGAATTAGTACATATCGACACTGCTAATCGATTCCTGTGGTACGAAGGATCGAATTCGACTCCTAACAAAGAAGTTAGATTAGATATTACCCTTACCCCCCTTGATGCCTATTGCAATCCAAGACATTGCAAAACTGTTGCTGCAATGCTTGCAGAATGTTGCAAATCAAAAATTTGCAAACATTTGCCAACATTTTGCAACGTTTTGCAAACATTTTGCAACATTTTGCAAACATCGTTTATTTTGGCGTATTTAATAACACGTTTTAAGGGTCTCAAATTATAGGTTTTCGGCGTGCGTATAGAAAAGCGTTTTTTTCCGGGGCAACGACGCAATTGTTCAAAACCCAGGCTCTGGCGCACCCACCCCCCGCACCGCTTTCACATCATTCTTTGCTTCGCTTTTACCGTCTCGATTTCTATATTCTCAGCTACCTTTTTTTCTCTACTATCACATTCGAAAACCTATTTAGAATCGTAGCCAAACTATGTTTTCCAGGGTCAAAGTGTATATTATATATTATATATATATAATATATATATATATATATATATATATAATTTTATAATATATAGTAAAATATATATATATATATATATAATATAATATATATATTATACCCCTTTTAGCACCCCAACGAGGAAGGGGTGAAGCCTCTTTGTGTCTCCCCCTATAATATTGACCTCCCTTTACTCCTTTAGGTAGCTTAGCCTCTTTTGATGTTTTGACCTTGATGTTTTCGTTCTTGGCCTTGATTTTTCTGGCCTTATACCGGTACCAAGTCTGAATTGACCTTCAAAAAGTTGTGAGATTAATGAGTTTAAGCTCGAGCACATGTAGATATCTGATGACAGATCGTTGTAGAATTGTGCCGCCTAACATGAGTCAGTATGGATATCATTCCCTAACTTGGATATTCCTGTTGTATGTAACTAGCCTAACCTCACACCCTACACCTTACACCTACAACACACACATCACCCCACCACCACCACACACACACCACAACACACACGCACACATTACATAAACCACACAAATTTATGCCTTAAACTTGATACCTCAGCTTGTGATGCCCTCAACTTTGATACCCCTCAACCTTTGATTTTATTTACCTCAAACTTTGAATACCTTCAACTTTGACCTCAGCTTTATGACATCAACTTGATACTCCGCTTTGATTGTCTCAAAACTGTTGTTGTCTCAAACTGATGATCTCATCTTTAAATATCTCAGCTTTATGACTCATCTTTTACAGAAAAAAAAGAAGGAGAGAAGATAGTAAGAAGAAGAAGAAGAAAGAAGAAGAAGAAGAAGAAGAAGGAAAGCAAAAAGAAAGGAAGAAGAAGAAGAAGAAGAAGGAAGGAAGAGAAAAGAAGAAGAAAAAAGGATAAGAAAGAAGAAAGAAGAAAAAAAAGAAAGTAAGCTAAAGAGTAATTTGTTAGAGTTCTTTATTACACACAGTCTATACAGTTGTTGTTATTTTTTTATTTCATAATTCAATCCGTTTATTTATAGAAAAACTGTTTCATTACCAAAGTTAAAGTTTTAAAGTTATAGATAAAAAGTTAAAGTTAAAGTTAATTTTCATATTGAGAGAAAGATTTACATTTATAATTTGAAATATATTAGCAAATGGTTTTTAAAAAAAAAAAACATTTTGTTTTTCGAAAAAACATTTTTTTTAGAAAAACAAAATCTCTTTTTTGAAAAACATTTTTTTTGTTTTTTGAAAAACATTTTTGTTTTTGAAAAACATTTTTAAAAAACATTGTTTCCAGAAAAAAAAAAAGTTGTCAAAAATTTCAAAAAAAAAAAAAACATGCATTTTAGACCCATTAAAGCAAGAAGGCAGTTAAGACACTACAGCAAACAGCCACCAGGGGGTCCCCACCCTCCCTCACCCCCCTCGTGTTTTAGCTGTTTTACTGCTTTTACCATACTTATTATTAATAAAAATATTATTATTAACTCATTTTTCTTTTACAAACTTAAAAACAACATCATATACACCATGTTTTTTTTCTCTCTCTACATATATAACAAATAATAAAATAAATTTTTTTTGCATAAAACATAAAATAAAAAATAAGTTCTTATGTATGAACTTAGCATAGTAAGAGGGATTGAGTTATAAACAACATTTTTAAAAAAATAAATTTTACTGAAAAAGTGGCATTATTTAAATATAAAAGGAAATATATATTCAATATATATATTATAATATAATAATATATATATATATATATATATATATATATGATATATATATAATATAATATAATATATATACTATAATATAGTATATTATATAAGATATAATATATATATTATATATGATTAATTATAATAACGAGATTTACATGTGTTTACATGAAGGTATTTTTAAATATACAAACCACATTGCACATTACACCACAATTTTTTTTTTAAATATATATTATATATATATATATATTTAATAATATATATATATATATATTAATATATTATATATATTATAATAAATATATATATTATTATATATTAAAGGCGCTAGTTTACAGCATAGTGGATCAGTAAAGTTTAGGCTACTTTTACGGCACAGTGAGTCAACGAGCCCCCAAAATGATATTACCCTTTTTAGGTTCGAGCGGTATGGGGACGGAGGGTGGGAGTTTCTATACCCCGGAGGGGAGGTCGAGGAACCCCCGCACACCCAAAGACCAAAGAGCGGGGGTTCGGGGAGACCATCCCCGGAGGGTATTAGTCCCCCCGTCGTCCACCGGTAAGCCGAGAAACCCCGACTCCTGAAATCTTTGCGGTGGATGAGACTTACCCGTGGTATTCGTTAGTGATATTACCCCAAAAAACAATAAATTCCCAAAAAATTGAGTTTTGACATTTATTTCGCCCAAACAATTATCGTTACTCTATAAAATCTTACCCAAAAGAACCATTTGTGGACGTTGATTTACTTTTATTAAATAAAATAATATATATATATATATTATATAATATGATATATAGATATATATATATTATATATATATATATAATATAATATTATATAATGATATATTATTATAATTATATATATTATATATATATATATATATGACACAAGTCGAAATAACCTACGCAACTTCTGACGTCACAGTCAAACATGATGAAGAGTCTGACGTTGGACTATGACGTCACGCGCTTCAGGTATATCTACATACGAACGAAGCTCTGTTTAAATATAAATATATACATATATTAATATAATATATATATATATATAATATAAATATATATATATAATAATATTAATATAATATATTAATATATATATATTAATATATAATATATATATATATATATTAATATATATTATATATATTATTGTAATATAAACCAACTTTAGCCAATGAGGATGGAAGAAAAACAAACCCCTGATTTTCTTATTTATAACTATGCACTTAATAAATATACACGTTAATAAATACACACTTTGATAAATACACACTTCGATAAATGCACACTTTGCTAAATATATATACTTTAATAAATATACAATCCTGAGTCTCACTTCAAATATTGATACCTTATCTTATCCGTAAATAAATAAATGTCAAAATCCTAAAAATTCGGGGAAACGTTACTGAGAAGAATTAAAAATACTAAAAGTTTTAAGGAGACATTTCTTAGAAGGCAAACTAAATCTATTCACAGATATTATGCATCATGTTTTTGTAAACTTAGAAAAATGCCAATATTAAATTTAAACCCTTACTTCGTCAATTAGCAGAGGACTAGTTAATTACAAAAAAACCAGTAAACTTACAAAGAAATATTCCTCTAAAAATATTAAAATTTATCCGTTATCGTGTTCTGTTCGTTCCAACTCTTGTTGTTAAATCTCGAACTCAATTCAAAACCTGACATCGATCCTCCGTATTGCCCGTAAAATGGATCCTGTCTTCCACGCTTAAAGTTATATTTCTCAAACTCGCTGGTCGATTTTAGGCAAAACACTGACCTCCCTCGCCTCCCGACCCGGGGAGTAATGGACATTGTCAATTCCACCTATTCCTGATTTTTTGAAAAGAATCGATTCCGGAAACGTCCTTCAAATACTTGATTCCAAATTTTGAGTTAGTATCAATCGGTTCTGGTCTCAGTCCACTACAAAATGCATAAAATTATTTTACCAATAACACCTTCTTTAAAAATTCTTACTATTAAAAGGAAAATAACTTTTCATAATTTAACTTTTAACTTACCGCTGTATCCTGGCGGACTATTTTCATTAAGTTATTCTTCTGTTAATTACTCCAACCTTTAGCTTTCCTCGAGTTCTTATTTTTATTGATTTCTTCAACCACTATTTCAAACCTCTGAGAAAAACCAATCTGATTCTTTTCCTAAATTAGCTAAAACTCACCTTTTAGTTATGTTTAGGATTTCAACGTAGTTTGGTTCCCTTATTAATTTCTCCCTTCTCAAGTGTAAAACAAACTAACAAGAAAAAAAAAATGCCTGTACTAAAAACTTTATTTTCAAACCTACACCTATAGTTATATATATATATATAGTATATAATATAATATATAATATATATTATCATATAATATATCTATATATAATAATAATTATAATATATATATATATATATATATATATATATTATATAATATATATATAATATATATATATACTATACAAAAAAATGACAAACATCCAGGAATATTAATACTAACTTTCTTTATTCGGGCTTTTTTTCTTTTCATACTGGTTCTTTCTCAAGCCTTACATTCTCTTCATCTTTTTCCTGTTGTATCGCTATTGCTCTTTCGAGTCTTTCCTGTTCCAACTTCAACTCCTCTTTATTCTTAGCAATTCCCTTATCAACTTTCCCTCTTGCCCACTGTCCTCTTAAGGGACAATCGGCCCCAAAGTGTGTCTCCGCCCTGCATACTACGCACTTTTTAACCTTGCCCCACTCGTTTACAGGGTTCATCCTCCCTCTCTCCATTGCAATCCTTTGAACAAGAGTACGTAACCCAACTCTACGTGCCACCACTGTAAATATAAACAACTTTGATGCCAATGGAGGATGAGAAACAAACCCTGATTTTCCTTATTTATTTAATTATGCACTTAATAAATATACACGTTAATAAATACACACTTGATAGAATACACCACTTCAATAATGCACACTTTGCTAAATAATATACTTAATTAAATATACATATCCTGAGTCTCACTTCAAATATTGATACCTTATCTTATCCGTAAATAAATAAATTTCCATAAATAATATAATAACTTACTGAGAAGAAATTAATGAATATTTACTATGGGACACTTCAGAGTTAATAAAAATATTAAGATGTACAAATATTCTTGAAAAATGCATAAGAAAAAATGCCAATATTAAATTTAGAAAACCCTTACTTCGTCATATTAGGCATAGAATAGTAATTACAAACCAAAAAACAGATATAAACTTACCCAATCGTTCCTCTAAAAAATATTAAAAATCCGAATCTCTCTCC
>JABUQX010025281.1:12500-16681 GCA_015478945.1 Trachelipus rathkii | reverse complement strand
TTATTATTCCATTATTATTATTATCCGCTTAATAATTATTTTGTATTATTTTAATTATCATTTTTATCATTTATTATTGTTAGCTTAGCTATATTATATTATTATTATATTATTATTATTATTATTATTATAATTATTAGTATTACCAATTATATAATTACAACTATTTTTATCAAATACACAATTTCCTTTACTTCTAAACACAAGCGCTGATAGAGCAGTCAAAACTACCAGTTTTACATTTATTGCCGAATTTTTGTACGTTTTAATAATAATTCTCATAATTGATTAAATCATCTTATATTCTAAAGACGGATATTCATGTTCATTGAAAGCAACTCTGATGGTTCACTTCCCAAACATAATTCCAGAAAGCCTCTGAATATATCTAGTCCGGACATATATGAAACATCGAAAGACACCGAACTGAGCCACTTCTCTCTTCTCCACCACAACAGCAGAAGTCTTAAACAACATCACAATATTCTTGGACTATCTAAGTTACCAAAATTTCATATTGACTGCATGACCAACCGAAACTTTTCTGAATGAACATAACAACGGTTATACCCGATCCCAGGATTATTGAAACACATGCATTTCGATCTAACAAACGGGTGGGGGGGAATTTCACTTTACTTAAAAAATGGGTTCTGTACATCTCATGAAGTCATAATTTCACTCGTAAACCCACACATAGAGGCACTAGCAACTCGCATTAAAATGAAATCGAATCAACTAATTGTAATGGGAGTCTATCGACCCCCAAATTCATCTAAAACAGAGTTCATAAATGCTCTCAAAGACATTATCAAAACACAATTTCTTAACTCTAAAGTAATAATTGCGAGTGATTTCAACATTGATCTATCCAACGAGAACATTGCAAATCGGGCTAACTCTCTCTCAAACTTAATGTTATCAAAAGGTTTCGTCAATTACATAACACTACCTACACGTCCAAACAACGTCGAAAATAGATGTCCGTCCTTATAAGATCATATCTGGGGGATTCTTCATCTATCTCAAAACCTTGTGTTAATTATAAAGTGATTATGTCCGATTCACTATTTCCATGTCTTGCAAAAATTGCTATTAATAAACTCAAAATTTCACCACCATAAATTACAGATAGATGGGGAACATCAAAGGCTGAAATAGATAAACAAAATGAATGAAATTGACTTTTCATCCACATACAGGGAGAACATTGACATCGAAGAAAAATTCAACTCGTCGTAAATATATTAAATAAATGCTACGACGAATCAATCCCTATTAAACGAAAAAACTTGGGGCTAAAAGAATTCAAAACCCATGGCTAACACCAGCTCTGCTAAACTCTATCAACCAAAAACATAAACTCTACCGAAACTTTAAAAACAAAATTATACCATTCCAAGTATATAACACATGATAAACAATTAAAGGCAGTTCTTAAAAAAACAAAGAGAAAACACTACTCTAACAAATTCCAGGATTGCAACAAAGACTCGAAGGCCACTTGGGGTTTAATCAATAAATTAATCAACCATAACAAAAAAAAAAACTCACAATGTATAAAAGAACTGAATTTAAACAATCAGTTAACAACCAACCAAAATAAGATCGCAGACGGACTAAACGAATACTTCGTAACGTCGGTAAGCAAATCTTAAGAGACAAAACCCCCTTGTCAAACATCATATGAAACTTTTCTCCCAGACTATGAGTCTCATTTTTCCTTTAAGCCCATCACCGTCCCGGAGGTAAAAAGTAATCGCTGGATTAAAAAACAAAAAATGTGATGTCATTCTATCCCCAATCACATCCTCAAACTCTTGCCGACATAATAGCCACCCCTTTAAAACACTTTTTGAATGAATCATTTTTGACAGGAATTTTCCCAATATATTCAAGACAGCAAAAAGTGATCCCAATATCTTAAAAAAGGGGACCTTTGCCTTGCAAAAAATTACAGACCAATAGCTATCACAAACACGATTAGTAAAATATTTGAGAAATTAGTTTTCAATCAGTTAACAGAATATTTTATATCAAACAATAGTCTTAATGATTTACAATTTGGATTTAGAAAAGGACATTTAACTGCTGATGCCCTCATTTGCTTAACCGAAAAACTGTACAGAAATATAGAAAATAAAGACCTCCATGCTATTATTATTAGATTTCACAAAAAGCTTTTGACATGATTGATCATGACATACTACTAAGTAAAATGAACAAAAATGGGCTTTGAAGGGACTAACCTACAATGGTTTAAAAGCCTACTTAAAGGAGAGATCTCAATACGTAAAAACTAATGAAACTTTAAATTCAGGCCACCTTCAAACATCAACTGGCGTACCCCAGGCTTCAATTCTTAGACCGTTTTTATTTACTCTATATATACCAAATTATCTGATCAACTCTCATAACGCTTTTCCAGTCTCTTTTGCTGACGATACCTCCATTTTAATAAATGACAAAGATCATGAGTCTATCCCGTAAAGCAACAGACACATTATCAAAAATAATGGAAAAGACAAATATGCTAATAAAATTATGTTAAATTTAAATAAACGCATTGCACTAACGTCATCACTGAAGAGTTAATGATTTGCTTCTTAAAATTAACAATGTAGGACTGAATAGGGCCTGCAAATGTTAAAATACTTGGATTAACAATCGATTAAAAAACCTGACATTTAAAGAACATATTAAACAACTAGTGAGCAGACTGTCGAGAAACATGTACTTGTTTTTAAAATTAATTATTTTTCCCTATTTAGTGTCCCCCGTTCTTAGGAAAATATTAAAAGTATAAAAATATTGAAAATGGAGACTGAGTAGACAGCCTTCCAATCTACGGGTACCAAAAGTAACTCAGTAATCCTTCCTGTAATTGAACCCAGAAGCGATTTATTCGCCTCATTAGCAATACAAGACGACATTTTACAAGCCTACAACAAACCATTATTCAAAAAGCCTAAAGATATTTGCGTTTAAAGACTTGCTAAATATATCACTCCGGAAAGAGATCCATAAAATTATCCATAACAATGAATGTGACTTCTTTGCTAGCAAATTTTCATTCAAACCAAGCAAGGCGCGTTGCAAATCAAATAAACCTAAGAAATAATACTTACATTAACCCTCATCCCTTCTGTCGACTAAAAAAAGCCACTCAAAACGTCAGCTACAAAGCAGCTAAACTTTACAACTCAATGCCACAAGACATCAAAACCGAAAACTCTACCAAATCTTTTACTAAAAAATTAAAAATGTATTATCTAAATAAATATTAGTTAAATAACTAAACTCTGGGATTGAACCTACGTAAAATCTAGCTACTACCATTATTATTATTATTATTATTATTATTAATTATTATATTATATTAATATTTTACTTTATTATTAATACAATAAATAAATAATATCTATTTGTTTATCTTAGTTCACGTGACTAATATAAAATTATTTGAAATTATTGTTGTTTTTAGTTGTAATTATGATTGTAATATTGTTGTATTTATCGTAGTTGTTTTAATTATAATTATTATTATTATTATTATTATTATTATTATTATTATTTATGCCCATTAGTACTATTTTATTTATTTCAAATATTATGATTGTTATTATACTATTATTATTAATAGTATTATCATTGTTATTGTTATTATTAATTATTATTATTATTATTATTATTATTATTATTATTATTATTATTATTATTGTTATTATAGGTACTATTTACTGTAATTATTATTTTCATCATTGGTAAACTTGTCCCTATTATATTTAATAAATATTGTTATGTAGATATTATTATTACACTGATTCTTTATTATTTTTGCATATTATGTATTCTAATTGTATTAATATTCGTTTTGGGATTACATTAAGCTCAATCCTTAAACCCAATTACTTAAATTTAATCATATTTACATCATTTTGAGGCTCATAGGACACAACATTGTGTTGCAATTAGTAGCCTCCTTTCAGAAATTTTATACCATTAAGTTTTGTATTTACTACAACTAAATATTGTTAATAATGTTAAACTTAATAGTGTATATTATTTTCTGAATAAAGCATTTTCAATTCAATTTTTAATTATTATTATTATATTATTATTATTATTATTATTATTATTATTATTTTGGCGCTCAATGGACGAAAATCGTCCCCTTAAGA
>JABUQX010025281.1:0-7500 GCA_015478945.1 Trachelipus rathkii | reverse complement strand
ATTTAAAATTACTTGTTTATTTTAATTATTGTAACCTTTTGTAAATTTTTGAACTGAATAAGTAAAATTAGAGTAACGTTAAATTTATGTCATTTTATCTTGTTTGGGGCAAGTTTTTTGTTTTTTTTTAATACATTTTTGGAAAACACATGCAATAAATAAAAATGTCAACCCGCTTCTCCCAGCTTGTCGCCATGTCCATGTTACTTGCAGTTGGAGCCATTGAAGTTTCCATCTTCAATCAGGAGAAACGGTTCTTGAGAAGCAAATATGATCTTACTTAGTGGCTAACCTACTTTCCCCACAGATTTTCTTGTACTCCCATAATTTTGAAGGATCAACTAGAGCGAGGACACAACTCATCAGACCTTCCGACACCCTTCTAGAAGGTTTTGAGTTATAAGGGTAAAAGTTAGTTCCAATTCCGTTTAAGCATATAATTAGCACCTCAGACGTCAATACCAGAAAATGATGTTTTACATTACATTTCAGGTGTTAATCCTGAGGCAAGTTTTCTCGTTTTCTAAATCTGGCTCGGTTTTCCAGCTTACTTATTCGAGGACAACTTTCCAGGTTGCTACTTCGGGGACAAATCTCTGCCTTTCCAGTTGGAGGCTCCATTTCACCTTATAATTGAGACTATAGGTTCAAGAAAGTGACTCAATTCGAGAATTCTGTTTGCTTTTCCAGTAAATATTTAAGTTTGTAGGATTTTGAAGTGACTCCTGTTCAAAAATGGATTGTATAGCGCAGAAATTGTTTGGACTTATTTAAAAATTATACGGATCAGCGCAGCCGACGTCAATTTCTGTATCCTAAATCCGCACTCTTTTCTTCAATTCCTCAGTGCATTTTGGCGTCTATTTGAGAGGTAAGAGAATAAATAGGTGGTAATTAATATAAAAACATATACTTCCGGACTAACTAAATACTTTGAGACTATAAATCCCATAGTTGTAAATGCATATCTTATTTAAATATTAATCAGTCCCCTCGCCAACAAACTTTCTCACAATCATGAAAATTGTAGTAGGCTAATATATTTATTGGCATACTGTACTTATTCTCACAAAAGTTAGTAATATATCATATAAATTTTATATTTACTAGATTAAAATTAATTATTAAGGCTTATAATAAATCAACAGGGGTTTTTATTACATGAGCTACCGTATATTGTAAAATCTCTCTAAGTTCTTATTTAATTATAAAGTTTTCTCCTCTACGTTGGAATTCGACAGTGCATTAATAAAAAGATTATCCATTTTGGTAACTCCAACCTATTGAAAATAAAATTAGCAACAATAAACTAATTTTCTGTCCATAAAAAATAGGTGGAGTCAGATCACAGAGGAACGCAAACGAGGCTTATATAGAGAGGATTTTTGTTTTAGTCAGAAGGTGGTGTATAGCATAATGAACATACGAGTCGTGTTTTATTTATTTCAAATAAAACTTAAAAAACAAAAAGATTATTTGTCCTATTTTACTAAATGTCGGAGAGGAGCAAGTCATCGTTTATCATTTCATGTGTTAATTTACCTGTGGATTTTCACCTGTTCAAAGTATATATAAAATAATATTATTAGCCTAGTGTACCTAACAAATTGTCACTCAGACGAATACATATGTGAATTCAAAATAGGAAGATAATGTAAAATTTGCCAATATCAACATTGAGAATTATGAATTCAAAACAAATAGATAAACTACATAAAGAATAACTATAAATATTAATTAAGTAAAAATTGCCCCTAAGCCATAATTAAAATAATAACCATTGTAATGCACACATCCTGTAATTAAACACATAAAGACAATATCCAAAATATTATTATGGTACGTCTTCCACAGTGATCAACCATAACATTTTTAAACCAAAAGGTTCACATTTTGGTAAAGTTTTGGAAAAGGAGGAACTAACATTAAAAATAAAATCATAGTTTAATTTTAATTGGAAAGGGACTAATGTTAATTTTGCTTTTCTATTATGTAAATCTTAAAATCTTAATTAGATCCAGAGACCCTTGTAAATATATTTTTAGTGATACACTAATCTAAAGCTGTATTGTTAGCAAATAATAGGAATCAGCTATGTAGTTTAGCAATAAATTGATCACTCATAGGTATTTATTTAATTTATAAAAATAACAAAAAAATATAAATAATAATAAACATAAGTATAAGATACTCCTATTGAAAACTAAATCATAAGGCAACAAGGAGAAAAACTTAAATACTAATATTTACAATATCTTTGGCAATTAGCTCCATGAATGAAACGGGCTTCGCTTCTTAGGAGCTTTAGTCACAGCCGAACGTGATAAACGCCGTCCGAGCAAGTACTGACCGTCTTGGAGAGTGAGTTTGGATAAACACTAACATTCTTGCTATAAGTAATTAATACTAGTAGAAAACAACTTCCCCTATCACCAATTTAAATATTAAAACTACTATTATTAGCAATTAAATATGCTTCACATATCTTGCAACGCTACCCTTAGCTATCTCAAAATATCTACGTTGAGCATTATGGTCCGTATCCTTAGAAAGAACTGCCATCATTGTACCTCTTCCCGAAATACACCTGACAGGAAACTGATCCGGCGCCGAAGCAGCATCCGTACCAAATGCTTTGAATGGTATAATAAATAACATCCCCCCTTCTCTAAATCATAACCAAAAGGCCAGAATCTATCCTTGAAAAAAATCACGACTCCACTCGGATTTGAGAACCATAAGCCTTCAGCCTCCACGCTAATGCGGTACTGGCAATAAGATGTTACATCGTCATAAAATCGAAACAAGCCCTTTAGACGCGAAACCGCGTACATTCCACCCGACTGACATCTGCAGACAGGCTGAGTAACTACCGCAGAATTCGTCCAAACATAGGGTTCTGTAATGATTTCCTCGTCGCTAACACATCTTGCCTGGTTCAACAGTAAGCCGCCAGGACAAGTGATGTCTGTTATTTTATCAATATGAGCGTTCCAAGGTGCAAGTATAGCTTGTAGCTCGCGAATGTTTTCATTAATAGGTGATATTACAATTTGAGGTACATCTCCATCCTCATCATTATCCTCATCATAATCTGCTTCCATTCCAGACATCGCCCATAACGCTGTCTCCCTCTGTCTTAAGATCAGATCATCAAAACGTAACCGTAACCATCTCAATCAAGCAATCAAAATTTTGCACAAAAGATAATCCGGATGGGTTGGTACAGTTCCATCAAGCAATTAACTAAAAAAAGATCACCGAACACTTGCACCCTATATCTAAGCATCTTAACAACATCCAGCTCATAACGATCGAATGGTTTAATCTTCATTAACTCTCCAGCCGATCTGAAGACATTCAGTAAACCTATACCGTGCGGACAATTACCCGTACACTTCCCTTCTATGCTATGGATCTCATCAACATCCTTACAAAACGCATTCCATGCTTCTGCAATAGCTACTTTTTACTATCCTACCGGATTCCGAATCCTAGCTGTCTCATATTGCCAATAAAAAGTTTAAAAAAAAAAAATAAAAAAATGATATTTCCATCTTCTCCAGTATTCCAATAAAAAGTTAAAAAAAAAAAAATAAAAAATAGTAGTATTAACATTCCTTTGCCAGCCAAAATTGCATCCGGAAGTTGCAAGAGAGTTGCAATAAGCAACTTGTGCAGCATTCTCGTTTTTCATGCTTGATGTGACAAGATGGAATTTTCA
Source organism: Trachelipus rathkii (assembly GCA_015478945.1). Lineage (NCBI taxonomy): Eukaryota > Metazoa > Arthropoda > Malacostraca > Isopoda > Trachelipodidae > Trachelipus > Trachelipus rathkii. Next base: position 3,776 of record JABUQX010025281.1, on the reverse strand, counting down.
AAGCTGTGAGACCGTCTCTAATGGTCGGCGAACCCTTTTCAAAGGTTTTCGAAACTCCAAAATCGTACAGGAAATTCCAAGTCATATCAGCCATGGTTGGATATTCCTATATTATATAAGTATATATATACTATATTAATAATATATATATATTATGATATAATATATAATATAATATTATATATTATAAGTATAGTATAATATATATATATATAGTATATATATATAATCTCCAAATTTGACTTAACTGAAATTACAATTTATTCCATCAAAGTATGACCCTTGGGAGGTTACACAGCGATTAAAACGTTTCTTCCACTGTTCATAGTAGTACCGGAAGTCATTTTCCTGAAGTGTGTTTAGTTCTCGTGTTACAGTAGCTTTTTTTTATATTCAAATTGAAGCGATTCCCTTCTCGTGCTTATAATTATCAAGAGATCATCTGATGAGGGAAAAAAATTCACTTTTAATATTTAATTTTTTTATGATAGATTAACACAAGATTTGTCAACCTGATTTTCTCTTTATTTTCTCATAAAAGTTTCTTCCCATATCAATATTTTATTTAAAACAAACAAAGGATTTAACCTCTTTAGTTCTTTAAATTCTCTACCTGGATACATAAAAAAGTTAAACACGGGATAATTTTATGGGAAAAATGTATCTTAGACTTTACAGTGGAGTACATGTTAGGAAGACCATTTTCGATGGGTTAGAATCTGATCTAAGGGGTGTAGCAGCCATAAGGCGGGATTATGGGTTTCTAGAGGTTTCAAATGATGAAGGTATAAAACCTTTCATGCAGGGTAACGACTACCCCTAACATATTAACACAATGTAACCGGCAGTTGCGTAAAAAATCCTGAAGGCGTCTCCCGAACACCAAACCCTCCTTTAAAAGAAGCCTCTTCCAAAGTAGAAGTAAATAAAGTCATATGTGTTCCTTCCATTTAAGATCGATAAAAAAGAATTTAGGAAATAGAGGAGTCGTATAGCCAAATTTTTATCTACAACACAATACAGATAAAACGCAAGTCAGCCCATTTCCATCACCAAGTTGAAGAGAAGAGAATTTAAAAAAAAAAAAAAAACACAAAAACAATAAAATACTAATACTTAAATTTTTATGCGAAAAAGAAAAAAACCTTTCCTTCTTTTCTAAAAACGTTATTGCTGATCGAACAAAGCTGACACGCATTACAAAATATAACCACAAACGCGCGCCGTTATAAATATTTTATAATTTGGTTCTGCATATTAAAATTTAGTTATTAGTTTAAGACTAACGATTCTCTCAAATGAGGAATGAAAAATGTTTTGAAAAGTGAAAGCACTTCTGTTATTAAGTCGAAAATTGCTGCTTGTAATTGCGAACTGTCGACGTAATTTTGTCGACGTAATATTTTAGCAAAAGTTCTTCTATTGTTGTATTCACTTTATGGAGCCATTCATATTTAAGTCCTAATTTGAGAAATTGTAGTCCTGTTGTTTTTCAAGAATATATTGCAGTATTATTCTCACTCCCTCCCCCTCCAAAAAAAAAAAAAAAAAAAGAAAATAATAGAAAAGTTTATTCTTAGGGTCTATTTCATAAATCACAATCTCAATGATGAGCCAAATTAATAATAACTATTGTAGCAACACATCCTGATTAACAACATAAAAACAATCCAAATTTATGAAAAGTTCTAATCCACAGGATCAAATCCCGAAACATTTTTAAAATCCCAAAGTTCAAAATAATAAAGTTTTGAAAAAAAGTAAATTACATAGTAGCTTATGAACTTCTGAACTAATATTTATATTTTGTTTCATTAAGGAAGATCTCTAATTCTTTATATGTTTGATTTACCAAGAGACAACTGGGGTGTACATTCATAAAACTGTTGAAATCAATGCTTTTAGCAAATAATAGAATCACCTTTCGTTAGCAATAGTTGACTTAATAGTAGATTATTTAAAAGATAAAAAAAATAATATAAAACATAAGTAAAACATATGTAAATATAGGTCCTATAAAAAAACTAAATCTTAAGGCAACAATGAGAACTAATACTAATATTACAATATTATTTGGCAATAACTCCATGAATGAAAACGGGCTTCGCTTCTTAGAGCTTTATCCACAAGCCGAACGTGATTAAACGGCCCGTCGAGCAAAGTAACTGACCGTCCTTGGAAGGGAGTTGGTAATACACTAACATTGCTGCTTATAAGCAATAATATATAGAAAAGTTACTTAACGCAATATCATTTAAATATTAAACACTAATATCAGCATTAAATGCTCACATACTTCAACGCTAACCCTTAGTTATCTTCACAATATTAATACGTTAAACATTGATGTCCCCGTATCCTTAAGAAAAATGAAGCACTTTGCCATCTTGTGTAACCTCTTCTTCCCTCTCTCCCGAAAATACCTCAGAGTGGAAACGCATATCCGTGAGTAGATTATTTATATTTTTACTTAATTTATTCTTTTGGTAATAGTTTATATAAATAATATAAAATATCAGTTGTACACCCGACATGGAAACTGTATCCGTGCGCCGTATAGTCTATGCATTTTTTTCAGAACGTACAAATGCGTGGTATGAGACTAATTTACCTGTTAAGCCTACATTCAGTATTAAATGATGGTTTTTTTAATTCCCATTAGGAACGTCCGCTAAAGAAGTCAGGGAAGGATTACCGATCAGAGCCAATATGAAGGTGAGCCTTATTTCTTATGATAATCTATAAACTCACGAATGCGACTCCAGCTCAGGTACCTCGAGAATGGAAAGAACCAATAGAGCGCATGGTAGAACAGGAAGGCCTCCCCACGCTAATAGCTGGTACTTGGGGCATAGCTTAAGATGGAGTAACATCGTTCGATATAAATTCAAGAAGCAGAGCCGCGCTTTATGTGGAGCGACATTGTAAAAGTGAGCCAACATGCTGGCTGTACAATATTGCTGCTTCCCGACCCTCTTTGATGCAGAACACAAGTAGATGAGTGCGAGCAAAAGAGTGAAACGATATTGGAAGCTGGTTGCGTCCAGACAGGCTGAGGGTTGAGTGGAAGACATAGTAGTCCGCTGCCCAGGTGTTGTTGGATTCAGTCAAACCTGAGAGATGAATTTGTAGTGCAGTAAAGAGGGGCACAGTAGAGAAGGCAAGAATAGTTGGTTCTGGAATTGATCGGAAGAGTGATTACCTGCGATCTGTCGTCATAATTATCGAAAAGTCATGAGTGACAGCTGTGGTAATGACAACGGTCGAGTTACTTTCTAAAGGATCAACGGAGCCAATAAGTGTTAAAGCGTAGAATGTTGAAGGATACTATACGGGATCAGCCGTGATACAATGGATGTGATTTTTTTGAACACATTAAATATTCTGCATAAGAATATTTGACATAAAAGTTTAATATAGAGGCATGAATGGGAGAAGTAACTTTCTACTATATGTTATTGTTACGTGTTTAGGATGTCCAAAATATTCTAAAAGTTCAAGGGTTATAAATGTTAGTGCTGTTACCAACCCACCTCCCGGAGAGATTTAAAGTTTGAAATGTGGTCAATAGGTTTTGTAACGTTTGGTGGTTGGTAGAACGTAAGTGGTCCATCCTGAAAGTCAAACCGTTTGTTGGCACGAAGAGAAGTGACGATTTTTTTTGGTGATATTCGAAGGAAAAATAGTTCTTCGGAGATGTGCCGGGTCGGAATGGTAAAGGAGCTCAGATTGAGAACGTGTGAGAGGTATGCGGGGTCCGTTAATATTTGTTGTCT
>JABUQX010025280.1:20000-27960 GCA_015478945.1 Trachelipus rathkii | reverse complement strand
CAACTCACTAGACACGGCCTCCATCATACACTATAACTCAAACCCTCAAGCAAAGCAGTAAAACACATAGTAGGCTCAAAAAGACTACTACTAACACAAGCCCCGTCCAAGAAGCCCTCTGTAAGTGATTATATATAAAAGGCCAACTATAATACTAGATATATATATATATATATATAATATATAATATTATATATAGTAGATATACTATATATATATTAATATATATAATATATTATTATATATATATAATAATATATATAGCGAACACTTATAAACATTCTATAATCTAGAAAAAGGTATATATATTAAATCACAAATAATAAGTATGATAATCTCTAAGCGTATAAAGTATAGTAAAAAAGATATTTAGAAAATTACGACGATAGTAAAAAATAATAAGCTATACTATAGTTATACAAAGAATAGATAACCCCGAACTAGTAGTCAACAACGGGCAGAAGAATAGAATTAACGAGTAACCATACCCCGGCTATATACATCTAATAATAATCCCAATTAACTGATACTCCAGTAATATAATACCTATAATACAAAAACTATATATATATACTATTACAGTTGTGTGTGTTTGTGTGTGTTGTGCGTGCGCACACGAGCGTGTTTGTATGTATTGAATTGCAGTACTCTTTCTCGACTTCTTAAATTAAATTCTTTCTTTCATGCCTTAAACACTTGAAGAAAGAAAATAAAATTCTCCCGTTCAGAAAAAAGAAGAAAATTGAAAATTTAAATTAAGTTTTCACTTCATTAAGAGTAATTTAACCCTTTTAAATTTCATGAAAAAAAAAATTCTTTCAATTGTTCTAATTCAACTTTGCTTTAACAATAAAACAGATCTATCTGACTTTTCTCATTCACTAAATAATAAAGGTTAATAAAATAAAGAAATGATTTAAATTATTATTATTATTATTATTATTATTATTATTATTATTATTATTATTATTATTATTATTATTATTATTATTATTATTATTATTATTATTATTATTATTATTATTATTATTATTATTATTATTATTATTATTATTATTATTATTATTATTATTATTAATTATTATTATTATTATTAAAAATTATCATTATAGAATATGAAGAAATAATAGATTAAAATGATTAAATATTATTATAATTAATTATTATTATTATCCTCATTCTTTTATTATTATTAAATTATATATATTAATTTCCTAATAGTCCATCAATGTTATTATTAATGAAATATTATATTACTCTATTATTATTACTTATTACTTACTATATCTCATTTCTTTAATTTTATCTATTTGTTAATTTATTATTATCATATATCTTACTTATCTCTTTAAAATTACCCTATTTATCATTATCATGCTATCAATTATCATAACTGATTATTAAACTGTTATACATACTGTTATAGTTGTTATAACTGTTATAGTTATTATAGTTATTGCTACATTATTGCTGTAGAAGCTATCAGAAACCAGAGCTCCATATATAAAATACCTACATCTAATTTACCAAGTAGTTGAAACTATTTCTATCTACTCGGAGAGTGGTTCTTAATAATTTTGGAACTAATAGATTTTTAATCATCATTATTGGATATGATTATTATTATTATTATAATATTATTATTATTATTACCGATTATATTTAATTATTATGCATTCATATGTAGTTAGCATTATTCTTTCCTTGTTCTTTAAAATATGGCATTATTTTCATTACTTATCTTTTATGAGTATATTGCTTCTTGATGATTAAAATTATTATTCACCTCCCCTTATATTCAGAAAGTATTTTAAGCAACTATTTTAAAATTATTTCACTGATGAAGTATTACTTGAATTATATTAACTATAATCTCAATATTCCTTCCATGAATGCTCATCATCGTCTTTATGATCGAGTCGTTGTCCAATGGACATATTATTTTCCCAATATTCATCCTCATTCGCTCTCCTTTTGATTATCTCCATCTCACCTTAATACGAATATAATTATTTATAATTAGAAATTAAATTGTTACTTTCCAGATTGATAAATTATAATTAAATTATATATAATATGTACGACAGTGATTTATAAATTCCTCAATATACAATCACTAACTCAATGACACCTTTCAAACACCCTAACTCTCATCGTAATATAAGTATAATCACTTCTTATATTAATTGCTTATTATTAAATTATTATGAGAATTATATTATTATTGACTTAAATTTTAAATATTATTTATTATATATTATTATTATTATTCATTATGTAATTATTATATTATTATTATTAATTAAATTATATTATTATTATTATTATATTATGTGTAATAATGTAAATTCCCATATAATATATAATGGGGGTAGTGAATTATTACTATAATGATTCTGTATATAATTAGAATTAATCAATTTGTCAATCATATAAATACCATTTTAAATAAATATAACTCCTATAATTATAATGAATAATTAAAATTATTAAATTAATTAAAACTAATAATAATCCCAATCAAATAATAAATAATAAATAATAAATTAATAAATAAAATAATAATAACTAATAAAATAATAATAATTAATAATCAAACATAATAAATAAATCAATATATAATTATAATTATAAAGTTATAAATTAAAGTATAAATGATATAATTATAATTATAATAATATAATAAATATAAAATAATATAATTATAATCTAATAATTATTTTATTTACTTTAATTTATTTGCAATTATCAATGTTGTTTAAGTTATTTTATATAACATAATATATATAATATATTAATACAAATATAATAATAAATTATATAATAATAAAATTAGAAATATATTATATATATATAATATAAATTAAAATATATATAAATAAACTAATATTAATATTATATATATATAAGTATATTAATAATAATAAATAATAAGTAAGATAATAATAATAATATAATATTACATAATAAAATCAAATACTATACATATATATCAGAGGTTGGGCACTTCCGCTCTTTAGGTCCGCTAGTCCGCTCGGAGCGGGCAACTACCAGAATAGCGTGCGTCGGACTAGCGGAGGTGCGCGAGTCGTCAGGAAAATAGCGGACTTGCACGTGCGGATTAAAAAGAAAGTTGTCAACGCTCTTTGGTCGGCGACAGCCTTTTGGAAAATTGTCAGAGTATAGTTTACTTATTAAGAATTTATCATTATTGGTAATATAATAAGAAAATATCATTGATTTATTTTCTGCAATTTTATAACTAATTATACCTTTAGTCTAAGACATTGTTTTTTTAATAATTAACTTCAAAAACCTTCAAAAATCTAAACTTCCTTAATGGTACCATATATAAATTAGAAATATAACATTTAAAAAAATATTTATATAGACTAAAATGGCAAGTTCGCTTTTATAATTTTTATATGAATTTATAAATTAATTGCTAAATAAAATAACTAGGCAATAATCTAAATCGTATTCTGTGTAATATACCCAAATAGAGTATATATATAGATATAGTTAATTATAAAATATACATATAATATTAATAAATATATATATTATAGTATATATAGTATATATATAAAAAAATATATATATAATATATATGATTAATAATATATAATAATAATTAATATATATATATAAATCAAAGATATATTATACTATGATTTACACACTCTATAGGATAATAAGTAAGTACGATGACATCCTAAATAGACCGTAGACCGATACCCTACGGTACACTGAATATAATAACTAAGTAAATAATAGGTACTCATTATCATTAATATAGGAATAATCAAAAATAGGTAAAATATGTATATAGAATATGTAATACGTAAGATAATAATCTAGTACCACACATATACTAACTCACTAATTGACACTCACTGGTAAAGCATAGTAAATACAAACATAAGCCTTTTTTTATTTGTCACAGCTCTCTCTCTAGCCTTATATAGAAAAAACACTTGCCACCCACATATTAATTTAAAGATATATTAAAACCGGCGCCCACGCGCTACGGCTAGCCATAACTAGTTACGTATATATATAATATAATAGTAATACTACTATAGCAGTAGAGATATCACGGTAGCCCAAAGTGAGGTACCACCTACCGATCGTCTATAGCACATGGAAATGGCCAAGTCACTCAAGATACCGGTATATGATTATTATAAATAACGGTACATATATAGAAGCCCACTTTATAACACCCTAAGTGATACTCCAGCGTGACTAGTAATCGTACTACCCAGCTAAATATACTCATAATGACTACTATCTATTGACAAACCTACCAGCGCAAACGCCCGCCCGCCGCAGGCACCCGGCAGAGGGCAACAACACGGCCCCACAGGAACAAAACGCGCGACCGAAAACCAGCGAAAAGCGCCTCACCCCACAAAGGCCGGAAAACTAAACAACCAACCAACGACCAGCGCGAAACGACTGACTCAAGTAGAAAATAGTCACTCACATAATACTCGCTAAAGAAAAAAACTATAATCAGTAGTAATCTACATTAGTATAATACGGTTACCACCTAGTGATACGTAAGTCCTGTAGGCCTCTACTATATAGTACGCAGCCGGTAAATAAAAATCACATAAACAGCACCTCACGAATAAAGGCTACTCACGGTATATAAATAATATCTATACCTTCCAGAACGAGATATTAGGTAAATACATAACTCACGCTACACACTATCAGTATACACGAATGACCTATATTATAAACTATACTCGGTAAACGGGCATAAAGCCATACAATAACTACCATACTAAACAACATAGTTATAAAATAATAGTAAAAGTAGTATATAGTAAGAAAAGTCTATAACATTCTAAGGCATATATTATCGAACAGTAAGCATAAAAGTACGGAACAGCCGACTAGTAGCTAATAAATAAAATATGACTCACTCTAGGTAATAAATAACTGCAAAGCAATATATACAACCACCCCTCATCCCGAATGTAGTAATAGATATAAAATCGCACTAATTAAAGTATATAATATATATAGTATAATACATATAATAAATAGAAAAATAAAATTAAATATAGATTATATATAATATATAATAAATAGTAAATAAATATAATATATAAAAATTATTATAATATTTGCGGTTTTACACAGAGACTTGCGTAATAATAATAAATCAGATTAATATAATATATAGTATAATAATATAGAATATATAAAAATATATAATATTCTTATATATAATAAATATAATATATAAAATATATAGATATATATATATATGTAGATAAATATGTATAATAATATAATAAATATAATATAAAGATTAACCGAGCTGAACGTAATGAACCGTAAAAAAGCATGTAAGACAGTTCGACTCCCTCGCGACCGCGTCGAGGACATTTAACATGAGACCTAATCTCACCTAATGCATTGGAACGAAATAGACCCTCTCTGATGGGAATGTGCCGCACCCAGGGTGGTTCAAAAAAAGATTCCTCAGATATGGCGCCGCAAGGAAAGAACCCGATCGATTAGGCGAGGACGCGATTCAAAAATTACGGCATTAGAACTGCTGAGAAAGACGAAAAACTGCACCACAGACCAGCAACTCCTCATGCCACCATAGAAAAGAGGACAATCTATATCCGTTTCAGCATACCGAGCAAGAAAATTCATTGAAAATTGTGCATAAAATATCCCAAGTTACAACCAACCCGACCTGATTCTCGCAACCTGGCAGCAGGCTGTAGAACGAAATATCTCTCAAGAGTGAGCTGCAAATCAAGAAGAAGCACAGACTCACGAGAGGGCAAAAAAAAAGGAAGGAAAGAAGGAGAAAAAACCGCAGCCGCAACCCCATAAATATTTAGTATTGGTAGAGATATTTTGAGGGCAAAGGAGGTCAAGCCTTACCACTGCTATAATGTTTGCAGCCAGCTAATCTTACTTTGAACGAAAACGGGTCGCTAATATGGATCTCTAATAGTCTTTGAACGCAGCAAAACGGACGACAAACTGAGGCCCAGCGAAGATGGACACACAAATCTATGAGCAATATTCCTGCTCTCAAAAAATATTCCATCTCAATGTCTATATCACCAAATATTAAAATCAACATATCACTCTACCAAATAATCTTTTTTGAAGATATATATACATTTAGTATTTAATATAAAACCATTTTGTGAAGTCGCACCATTACTCTAGTGAAGTCCGCTCGCAGCGGACTTGCAGACTAGCGGACTAGCGGACTGAATAGGTGCGAAGGTGCGCTAGCGGACTACGTTTTCTGCGAGGTTGCGGGCCCAGCCAGTAGCGCTAGCGGGCACTACCCCTCAATGAGCGCGCGAGTGACCCACCTCTGATATATAGTATATATACTATATATATATATTATATATACTATATATATACCATATAATATATACCTACATAAAATTAATTTCAATTAGTGACATAAGATATAGGAATATAGATATAATTTAGTATATAATAAGTATTTCCTATTTGCCATTCATATATCTTATATATATATATATATATGATTATATATCTAATATATAAATATGAAAAATAAAAAATACTATAATATAATACTAATATAATAATATATATATACATAAAAATATATTAATAATATAATAAAAAAAACGCACTATAACTATATATATACCTAATATATATACATATAACAAAATAACATCATATAATATTGCTAACAACAACTATCAATAAACTCTCCTTATTCAGAACATACTGCCGACACAAACAATTTATTAGAAGTTTATAAATGACTTTCAACGTTATTCTACTTTAACTATAGTTTCTAGTTCTTTTTGCTTATTTAGCGGAACTTTAGACTTTAGACTTATAATAAGCGCAAAAAAAAAAGAACTATTATACCCAAACTGATAACAAAGGGGATAATATTCTGTCTCATCCATTCAAGGAATTTCTGCTATCTAACATGATGATATTTCGCTGTTGCATATCGTACTTTAATTACTTTGAAGAAACTCCTAAGCAATCATTCTCTTGCTTATCTCCTAAGCAATCATTGCCTTGCTTTCCATTATTTCCTTCTCTCTTTCATGTATATTTTGTATTATTTGCATTATACAGTACATTCGAATCAAAGGAATGTTAATGCGCATTGTATACGTACTTGACAGTGAAATTTGAAATGTTTTAACGTTTCATTGATCAGATGTCAAATTTCAATGATCAATAAAATTATTATAACGAATAATTTTATTTTTATTTTAAGGCATATAATGTTGTTCAAACAAAAACTTAAAAACTTTAACTCATTTTATGAATCGTAAATCGTAAATCTTTTGAACTGTTGGGCTACTCAAATATTTAAAATATATTTTTATATCCAATTGCGGCACTATAATTTCCACTAATAATACAGCTTTCTAGTCTTTGTCTCGTTGGTTGTCAGGTTCCCTTTTAAATTAGTTAGGTAAGATTTTCACTTCCATTATGCAAATTCAAATGATTTTATTGATTAAATAAAAATTAAGAAAATTACAGGCAAGGCAATATTATGGTTAGTTTTGATGTATTTAGTTTGTTTGTTTATCAATATCCCAATTCCTTTTAACCTAGTAAAGTGAATACCTGATCGATGCAGAAATATTAAAACCTCTTCATGGGTTTTCTCTCACTTGTCAAACTTTATTCCATTAAATATAAATTTGATGGTGTATTTTACAAACATAATTTTGAGGTCAGAAACATTTAGCTCTGTATCAGCTGTCTGTTCACGGAATATTTGGGTGGTCTAGATTGTTACCAACTGTGACGGAATTTAAATTTTTTGTTTGGTTACAAATACGTGGATGATGCTTAACAATAATTAATTTTCTGTCAGTTACAATTAAGTTTACGTCTGAAATTTAAATTCTGAATAAAATTTCTTTCGTAGATCTAAATTTAAGTTATAAAA
>JABUQX010025280.1:0-10000 GCA_015478945.1 Trachelipus rathkii | reverse complement strand
TAACCCACCGCCGGCCACGCCCATACTCAGAACACAATGTGATAACCATTATATATATATATATAATATATATATATATATATATATATATATATATATATATATATATATATATATATATATATATATATTATATATATAAATTTTTTATTTCTATATAATATATATATATATATATATATACAAAATTTCCTATTTCAGAGACACTCTACATTTATAAATTTTATAGCTCAAATTTTAAAATTTTATTGCATAAATAAAAAGTCCATTAAAGCCCCCTGGTATTGTGTGGAAATATTTTAAAGCAGATAAAACTAATGAAAATTTTGAAAAGTTCATTTTATGCAGTGCTTCAATCTCAAGATGGTAGAAAACTTTTGCAAAGCTTTTAAGACCACAAATATGGTAAAACATGTTAAAAATAAATCATCAAGAATTTGTTTTTTTAAAATGAATGAAAAAAAGTAAGATAGAAAACACAAATGTTGGATGTTCATCAGCACCGTCTAATTATTCTACCAAAAAGCAAGCTACTTTGATAGGAATAATGGAAAAGAAAACGTATGGGGATATTATCGACCATCGATTTACTGACATTCATTAATTATTATTATTCATTATTCATTATTTGGAGAAATGATAGTCACTGATTTACAGGAATAATATGTTGTGTCTCATTTAGGATTTCAAGGACGACAAGAAAAGATTAGTTTTAATTACAATATTCCAAGTCAAAAATATTTTCTTGAAGAAATCATTTTTAATATATTTCAAAAGTACAAACAAAAATTTAGAAAGCTGCTGACGATGTAAAAATAAAATTCTTTAACCACTGATATATGGACAGCTTCTACAAATAATTTTCTATTTTTAAGCATAACAGGCTACTCCCACATAGCACAAATATATTCTGAGAATATTCTTAAAACATCCTCGCGGAATATTAGTAATATTCCTGTCACATACTCAAATGTTAAAATTATGTTCTGAGAATGTTACATGAACCTGAAATGTCCGCCTGTTGTATTACCTGAGAATATTCCTTGGACATCCCGCAGGAATATTGAGAATGTTCTTGGAAGATCCGTGATATTATAATCATGTTCAAAGAATGTTATAAGAACAGTAAAAGAATCTGTTCATTAACTACTGCAGAAGTTCCTTGGACATCCTGCAAAGAATATTGAGAAATCGTTCCTGTCACATTCTCAATGCTTCCAATTATGTTCTGAGAATGTGACATGAACATGAAATGTCCGACTATTTTATTATCTGAGAATGTTCCTTGGGTATCCGGCAGGAATATTGAGAATGTTCTTGCAAGATCCCGTAATATTCTTATGTTCCAAGAATATTATAATAACATGAAAGATCTGTTCATTTAACTATCCGAGAACGTTCTGTGAACATCCCCCTGAATTTTAAGAATGTTTCTAAGAATATTCGCAATGTTTCGGGATATTTTGAATTATGCTCCGCTGCAATGTGTGGAATTGTTTGACATATGTTACAAATTTCTCAAAACTCTTCTGAAATAACCTCCGAAATAACAACAAATAAAACAACACGTACTAGGATTAACAATGATAATTATCATTATTAATCCTAGTACGATTTTTTTTATATTTATTTTCGGAGGTTATTCAGAAGAACGTTTGAGAAGATTGGTAACATATGTCAAACACATTCCACACATTGCAGGGACCATATTATCCAAAATATTCCCTGAACAGTTGCGAATAGTTCTGAACCATTCTTAAAATCAGGGGATGTGCACAGATTTCTCAGGTAGTTTAAATTTAAAACATCTTTCTACACCTGCATTTTTCGTGTTGTTGAATAGAATTATATTCTTTAACGGATCCTTTGAACAGCTCTCATCTTCAGAGTCACTTTCTTGGTCCGTTTCCTCTTCAAAGTCGGAAGTTGTGTTTAAGAAAACACAGATTAATTCAAAATGTCCTACTCGCTGGAATTTAATATACTACACACTATAAAGAAATACTGAACAGCGAATAGACCTTGTTGCATACCTTAAAGATAATAACAATCCTACATAGAGTTCCTATCAATGGCTTCTTGTAGATAAATTCGTTCAACTTTTAAAACCATTTCAGAATTACTTTGGAAGTAAGAAAGCAAAAACCTACTTTTTCACTAATAACTTTCACAATTCAAATTATTTAATTTCTTGATTTCAGAAGCAAAGGACATCGATTCATTTGCCAGTATTTATAATATTGCAGAATAACTGCAGGCATCATGGTAAAAAAATCATATTCAGTATATTTAGAAAACAATTCTTTGTGTTTGTCGTCTTTCGTAGATCCAAGATTGAAAACGATATTTCGGAGTAATGACATGGCGGAAAAATTAACAGAATGGATACTGGTTGAGTGGAAAGTACTAATTCAGAACATTGTCATAATTTACAAGATTCTTCTACTTCAGGACACGATCAGAAAACGATCATACTACTTCAGGTTTATTTGATGAGTTACCTTCAGGTAAACAAAAGAATGACGAAGAGCAGAAATTCCAAGAGAAAAAAAACAGAAGAATAAAAGAATCAGCAAAAATTATCACTGCAAAAAGGAATAAGATAATTTAAATATGTCCTTACTAGTTGCTACTAAATGATGGTGATCCAGTTTTTTTGTGGCGGAGAAATTCAAATTAATTTTTTCCTTATTTGAGTAGACTTGCATTAAAATATATGAGTGCTCCTTCTTCTTCCATTGGAAAAGAAAGAGTGTACAGTACAGAAGGGAACATCTGTGAGCCAGTCAAAAATCGGTTGTACCATGTAAATGAAGAAAATTTGATGTTTAATAATTTGAGAGTTTTCAACTTTCAATATCTCAATCTTTATCTTTATCTCACTATTTTCATATTAAGCTAAGATATAAAGATTCATTAATTTTCAATGGAGTATCTTTGAATAAACACACACACACACGCACACACCTACAGAATTAAAAGTGGGAAAGAACAATTAAAATAATAATTCTTTAGATTTTCGGATAACGGATGCATTTAAGCGAGCAATAGCATTTTCCTAACTAGTTCCCTGTCATTTTTCAGTATAATATATATATATATATATTCCATTGTTTAACTCCATAATTTTAATATACTATATAGTATATATATTCCATATATATTATATAATTCCTTAAAGGCAATAATAAATAAATTATTTCTCTTCTTAGTTGCCATTTTGATGATTTCGTTTTCCCCTTTAAGAGAATTAAGATGTTAATTCGGACTGTTTCCTCTAGATGTAAGATAGGAGTTCTATCTCAAGTAGATAAAGAGATTATACTCAGGTAAAGATTGTAGAGATATCTCACGACAAATGGAGATATTATCTCCAGGTTATACGAAGGAAAGATATCTCACCCAGTGTAGATAGGAAAGGTAGTCTACATCCTCTTTTCTCTACATCCTCTTTCTCTACATCCTCTTTCTCTATATTTAATCATCTTTATATATAAGCAATCCCGATTAATTATAAAATAACCTACCGATTAATTAGTAAATTCACGATATGGTCGAATTCCAATTACCACTCGATTAATTCCTTGATAATTTCTGGGTATAATAATATATATCAATTATATTATTATTAACTAATCAATTACTATTTTATTGGTATTTATTTATCTGATATATCAACTATTCATCTTCTTTGTATTCACTGAGTAAATAATTTTCATTTTTCCTTATTAATTAGTTACAGATTCTAGACTCGATGTAATAAAATATAATGAGTATGTATCTATTTTTGAAGCACACTATATATACATTGATTTATTATAATATATATAATACTCTATTATAAATATTATTATATAAAAATTTGATTATTATAATAGAAAAATATATATATAATATATATATATATATATAAAAACTTTTATATATATAAATTAGAATAAATAATTTAAAAAATATGAATAATTTATGATAAAAAATATAGTATTAGTAAATATAATAATAATATAATTTCATATATAGGAGTATAATAATACTCATTAAGATATATATAATATCAAATAATTGATCAATACAATACCTTTTTCTATGCTTCAAAGATGATATATTCATTTATGATAAAAACTTTTTAGTATTAGAAAAATATGCAAAAATAGCACTATTATATTATATTTTCTTATATTATAATAATACAATATATATTATACTAATTATTATTAGTATGGCTTTATTAATATAATAATATATGATTAATATTATAAAACTTCATATTATATATACTATATATAAATTACTCATATATATAATATATATAAATATATAGGATATATATATATATATATATATATATATATATATATATATATATATAGTTTATATATCATTAACACTAACCCAGCGTTGAAAGAGTGATTTTATTTCTCTTTTTCTTTTCCTCGGTCACCTTTCAAAAAAATTTCCCCAATTTTTAGAAACCTAAAATTAATTTATCGCGAGGTGTTGTTAGCTCAGTTGTCTTTTGACCAGATTTCATAAGACTTATGATTTATTGGGCCAATTTAATCCTTATAATAAAATTAAAATCTATGATTACTTATTTTAAAATTAAGGAGAATGATTGGTATTCTCTCCTTAGATTTAGCTTCGTCCTACGTCCTACTCAGACGTCAAAGTGAGTATAAAACCCCTTTCGTGAATAGGGCTCTGCCCGTGAGTGGTGCTGTCAACTGACTGTAAAAAAAAAAAAAAAAAAAAAAAAAAAAAAAAAAATAAAAAAAAAAAAAAATAAAAAATAAAAAATAAAAAGTTACAGACCAGAAATGTAACCTTTTATTAATTTAATTAATTTTTCAACTGTTGTTGCTGCTACAATTATTACTACTACAACTATTATCATTTTTTACTTTAACTAATATTGCTATCATTATTCCATCTTCTATCACTATTACTGCTTCTATAACTAATACTAATGATAACTACGATAATAAAAATCATAAACTTAAAATTACTTAAAATAATATATATAAAATTTTCATAAACTTAAAATTACTTAAATTAATTATATAAATTATTTAAAATGTTAACAAATTTTAAAGTTAGTTAAAGTTAATTAATTAGTTTCTTTATTGAACAAAGACTAATGACTACCACTACTATCATAAGCAGATATAACCAAGCTGAAATAAACAAGGATTTAAGTAATTTTCATTCAAAAGCTGCTGCTCAAACTCAAATATGTATAATTATTAGTGATTTTATTATTTATTATTATTATCATTATTTATTTATATTATTTATTAAAGTAGTTAAAAATGGGTGTTCCTATTCAAAGTTTAATTTATTATTTTTTTATATATCGTACAATTTATTATTATTAATTAATTATTTTATATTATTATTTAAGTAATTGAATATAATTATTTATTTATTGTTCTGAATACTTTATTTAATTCGATTTGTTATAGGAATTAAGAAAATTATTTATAATTATTTTTAATATTAATTATTATTTAATAATTTATATTACTTAAAACAAAATTAATTTCCCTCTTATTATTGGACATATTATTTTCATGGGTTTTATTGTGACTATAATTAATTAATTAGCTAGATTATTATATACTATAGTTATTATTATTGATTTGTTTTTGTTTACTTATACTTTGCTACGTATATTAATTTAAATTAATAAATAATAATAATAAATATAATAATATAATAAATATTAAATAAATAATATAATAAATAATAAAATAATTAAATTAATAATATATATAATATATTAATTAATTTAATTTATTATGTACGCTTTTAAATTACGAGAACCATGTCTTCAATCGCTAAATTAGATCCCTTTTAATTTTTTATAATCCAATTAATATACTTATTATACTATAAAAATAAAGGAGGAGGAGGAGACATTATACACAGGAAAATAATAATACATAATTATGAATTAGTTCATTTAATGAGTAACCGTTTGGCAAATAATATATAAAATTTTAATTATACTCTCTGTTGGAATAAAAATGTGCTGGCATCGAAAAAGTATGAAATATTATGAAAAACAACAAAGGCTATAAATTGAATATAGAAATTACATATAAAAAAATCAAACATAAAATATTTAATTATATATTACAGCAAAATTAGGTTTTATATCTCGACTTTAATTTTCATTCGTGAAAACATAGTCGGTAGTCATTAGTCTTTGAGCTATCTACAATAAGAGAGAAAATAAGATAATATATAATAACCTATTTAACTATATCTGGTTAAAAATATTTCTCTTGAACCTATTATTAAATATTTATAATTGTTATGATATATAATAAATATTGTATATATTATAAAAGTATATTATAAGCAATTTGCTTTTATAAAAAAAGATAAAGTTTAAAATCATTTGAAACTATTAGTAAAAATATTTATAATTATGCAATTTTCTTTTTGGGGGGTGCTGGACATAGTATATTATATATATTATTGTTAAAGGTATTACAAAGGCAATTAGGGGGGCTGAGCGACGGGGAAGCATAATAGGGTGGGGACGTTTTCCACACCCACGTTAGATAGAAGGATGGAGAACTAAAGTTGTGCTTTGTATTAGTTTAAAGTAAAGGAACCACAATCCGACTCAGATGTCCACTCGTCAAAGTAATGATCAATCAAATAATGTGAAGCGAGGCGGTAATTCCAACGCGCGTTGAAAGAACCACTTACACCCTTGAGAAAGTGTGGAATAAAAGGTTACAGTTGCTAGTTCTGTAATCAGTTTTCTATTTTCTATACCTTCTGTTTAGATTTTTTCTCCTCTCGGTTATTATGTTAGTTCTTCTGTATTGTTTGTTGATATATTTTCCTTCCTCTGAACCTACCTGCTCGCTCCAAGTGACAGCAGCCGACGTGCACGTGGCTCAGATAACCCTTGCGAAGCCCTTATTCACGGAAAGGTAGGTTATACATTCACTCTTTTTGACGTTTTGAAAAAAAAAAGAGAATGACAGAACAGTAGTGTATCAGAAGTAGGCGTAAAAAATTCATAAGATGGCTGATTTATGAGATTATACCATTATACATCGGATGCCTTTACCTTTTAGATATTACCCAAATTAATAAGTATAAAAAGATCATGAGTGATTTAACTTTATATATAGTGCACCACGTGAATCATAATATGGTCCAATTAATCAATAAATGTTCATTACATGTAAAATCTGAGTCAAATTTATATGTATCAACTTTGTGTCTTAACATAACAATCCTCGTATTCGTATTTTAATTAATTTTCGTTGTTTCAAAACATTATATATACCATTATCACAAAATGGGATTTGTGAAACTTTGTTGGATCGCAAAAAAAGGATAGATTCGGATAATGCGAACTAGAAATTACAGAGCGAAGAAATTAATAGTATAGTCTCATCTGTTTTTCAACGTTTTTCTCGAGATATAAATTTTGTTGTTTATTTCATTGATTGTTTTTAGTTTATTTTATATGACATATTTCACTACATACTTAAATAATATGTGAGACTCTATATAGCATATATTCCATGCAATATGATATTATCCTTTTTCCTTATATATATATATATGGTAAGCATATTGATTATATTATATGATTAAGAATTTAGTTTGTTTAATGATATTATATATAGGATTATAATTGATAGGCTCTTATCTTAGATAGTAGTATCTGTAACCTCATATACTATATATTAAAACAATATAATATAATATATATATTAATAATATTAATTATATATATTAATAATTATTTAATATATATATTTAATATATAATTATATATATATATATATATATATATATATATATATGTATATATCATATATATATACCATATATATATATATATATCATATATTTAATATAATATTAATTATTTAAATTATATATATTAATTATATAATATTATAGTTATATAATATTAATAATTAATTATATATTATATATAATAATATTATAATATTATTATATATATATATATATATATATTTTAATAATAAATTATATATATAATATATAATAATATTTATATATATATTATATATATTATATATTATATATATTATATATGAGTACACTCAAGTACGTTATATGTATGAATAATTAGATTACATACGTCATATGTTTATAATCTTAATAAAACTATTATATAATAGCTTCTCTCTATAGTAATAAACAGATAATACTATTGCATAGGAATAGCTTTGCAAGTCTCAATATAATTTTATAGTAGCTAAGAAAATGTATAAAAAATAATAAAAAAAATAAATAATATAAATTATAATAAATTTAATAAAAAAAAAATATATATATATTCATCATAAAAACTTACAATATAGCTACAGGAATAAGGAATACATTTTTGGAATCCTTGGTAAAATTTCACATATATAGATGAGAAATAAATGTATAAATATAAAAATAAAAAAAATTAATAATAAAATATATTGATATAATAATTATTATAAAGTATATATAGATTATAGAATGGATAGCTACTATTTATAGATGACTTTATATCCAAGGAGATTTTCTCTACTCACGTTATTATAAAATCATGGAAATATTTTCTAGTGTAATAATTGTCGTAAGACTCCTGTGACTCACTATGGGCGGCGAGCAACTTATGTGAGCGAGGGTATATTTCAAGCCTGCGGGTGAGTAGGGACTTACTTTTATGGGTTTACATTAATCGGGGAGTTGCTTATATATTAAGATGGATTAAAATAGAGAAAGAGGATGTAGAGAAAGAGGATGTAGAGAAAGAGGATGAGATACATTTCCTATCTACCTGAGTCTATACTTTCCTTCGCTTAAACGCTGGAAGAATATCGTTTTCTCCCATTTTCCTGTCTGAGATTTTACCCTCGTAAGCAGATGCTACCTGAATATAATTCTCCGTTTCTACTTGAGGATTTTACTCCTAAGGGGCTTCGTCAGAGGACCTAAGACGTAATCTGTAAGTTCTGCTATTCACAAGGGGGACAAAACGAAATATCAAATGCAACTAAGAAAGTCGGGCAAGCGATATACCGCGAAGAAGAAAATAGACTCTTATCCTTCATCTGGAGATGTGGGGCCTTTAAGGGAAAATTTAATTAATATTATTACTATCATTATATATATATTATTATAATATATAATATATATTATCATCATATGAATATATCATATAGTATATATATTATATATAATATATATATATATATATATATATATATATATATATATATGTGTGAGTGTGTGTGTTGTGTGTGTGTGAGTTCCCGGAAGCGAAATAGTGCCTCGTAGGTGGGTGACGTAGCTGCTCCGTCGTGGTGATTCTATTTCAAACCGTGGACTCACCCGGGTTGAAAATTGAGAGAGTATATCTCCTTTGGTATTCTTTAGTGCTTATAGAAAAAAAACTTAATATAGAAATATATTGATAGATTGAAATAGAGATATGGAAGAAGAGATATTGAAAATTGAAATATCTACTCAGAAAAGAATTACCTTAAAAATACATAACAGGTCTCTAAAATATTTACTGTCACTGTTTACATCTGTCTTATTCAACGATTCATATTAGCACTTAGTTAGACTCTACAGAATGTTACACCTCCTGTACATATTTACACTCATTTCTTTTCCATTTGTGTTAAGTAATAGATTTTTTTTATGGAGCACTTCTTATTATTAATTACATTTATTGGTCTTACACGTCCTAATTATCGAGAATAGAGAGAGAGATAAAAATTATATATATCTTGCAATTGTGCTTCCCGCGCCCAAATTGAATAAACTGGTATCTCACTCCTTTACTCCAGCTTTGAGTAGTAACTGCTATTGGTAGAATATGTACGTATTTTAGAAATTATCTTATTGTTTTACAAGGTTGCTTCCCGTGCTGTCATTTATTCGTCTCGTTTTTTTATATTCTTCATATATTTTTTTGGATGAATTTCTGCTCTTCGTCCTTTTATATCTTTTG
>JABUQX010025279.1:0-31589 GCA_015478945.1 Trachelipus rathkii | reverse complement strand
AAATCCTGATATCCCTTTTTAACTATTTAATATAATTACTCACTTACCCGTACACGGGACTTGATGTAAATACTTATACCTCGTCGTATACCAAAACCTTCCAATAATAGTTTTACACTCTTCGCTTGAACACTTTTAACAATAATTTAGTTGACACGTTTCAATAGAACTCCAGCTGACAAAATCAAGGTAACAATGCAGTTACGGAAAAAGAGAATATCCTTCCTAATCTAAGTGCTCCGCACATAAACTTTTTTATAGTTGGTTTGATTCTCTATCGCCTATCACAATATATATATATATATATATATATATATAATATGGATTTAATCTCTATATATAAATATTTTTTCTCTTATTATTATTTATTATATATATTAATATATATATATATATATATATAACTAACTATAACATCCTACATCCCTAATAGTATATGTGATAAGGTGCTGCGGCTCATATATCAGTACGGGTGTTCGGGATGTTCAACACCAGTAAGATTTGCTAAAATTATGTATTCGATCGGTTTATAATAGTTAGAATTTTATAATCCACACATTTTTATCCTTCTAACAATGTTGCGTTATTTATTGTTTCAGTAAAGAACATTATTCGAAGTTTTCTAATGTGTGGTATAATTTACATAAATTACAGTTATAATTAATACCATATATATATATATAATAATATACCTATATTGTTTATTTAGTATACTGTTTTATTATAATTTTTGATAATATATTGATGAATTATATTATATTATATATTTATATAAAATGTATTATATATATATATAGTATATATTCGGTGGTTCAATCAGAGAAGGCAGTTTAATCTGATCCTTCTCATATATATGTTCTCTTTCTATTAACATCTTACATTCATAATTGCGATATATGCAATTAACATCTATAATATATATATATATTATATATATAAGTATATATATATATATATTATATCGATTTATTATAACTTATACCTATATAGTACAGCTATATATATATATAATATATATATATATATATATATATTATTGAAAGGATTATATATATAGTATATATATATATATATATTAATACTTATATTATATAATAATTATAAATATATATAATATATATAATAATAATATATATTATATATATTAATATATAAATATATATATATACTATATAGTATTTAATTACTATATAATACTATATATATAGGTGTTGAATATTAATATATATCAGGTATATAAGCAAAATAGTCCAATTTTGCTCGAACTCACAAAACCATGACACTTACTGAAAAAACAATACATTATTTGCGATCAGCGTTTATAAAGTTAGACCAGAGTGTAAAAATAAATAACATAAAATAAATAAATAAATAAATAAATAAATAAAATAAAAAATTATTCATATAAACTACTTTATATACAGATCGTGTGGTAAAGTCGTTTTCTGCAGAGTTTAAAAACTAACGAACACCCTAGAGTCGACCGCTTTTTTCATCAGTTTTTTGGTGCTGGGGCATATTGCCTGCCGTCTCAGTTTTGTAACATACGTAGGCACGAAGTTTCCCCCTTTTGTCCCCATCGGCCTCGAGCCCCCTAAAAGTGTAGGGGTTCAAACGGGAACTAAAATATATTTCCATTATTTGGCTCGAGACTGCTTCATTGGGGGACAGTAATGGGGGGCGAACGCTTCACTACCCGTCGACCACCTAGAGGCCGAGAGACCCCGACACATGAAATCTATGCGATCTACTCTAGGGTGTTCGGTAGATTTAAATCAGTAAAACGACTTATACATATAGGCTAAACTAACACTTAATAATATTTATATTATATATTATAATAATATATTCTCTCCTCCATTACCTTATATTATTATATATATATATATTACATTATATAATATATATATATATATATATATATATGTACACTGGTAATAAGCTTTAAATTGCTGAATTCCAAATATGTATTTGCGTTTTTGCTGTATGTGTTATACTTTCGGGTTCGCCATAAGGTTGATCAAAAATCTAGACTTTTGCGTATATATATAATAAAGTAATACATTACAATCTCTATATTGATATATTCCTTTTAAACTGTTCATTTGCCACTTTTCTCATTTTCTTTCTTACTGTTAAATATTCCAAGGACTTAATGCCTCAGCAAGGCATAATACGTTACAGGAGATTACTATCAAAATAGCTATTGAATAAACACTTTCCCTTACCTCCTACTTCGACCCTACGCCATCACTGTTTAGGTACTTGTTGTGCTATTTAATTCTGAAATTTATTAATAAATATTTATATATATAGTATATATATATATATATATGTTTTCCCACTTCACTCTTAGAGATAACATTGTTTTTCTATGTTATAGGCCTCAAATTTCGAATCAGATGAAGATGAATTTCTTGTCAAAATGGAAAGGTTTATTATATATATATATTATATATATAATTATATTATATATATATATATATTATATATAATATATATATATATTAATATATATTATATAATATATATATATATTTATACATATATATATATATATATTTATATATTATAATATATAATTTATAAATATATATAATATATATATTAGTCATTTAATATAATAATTAAATATAATAATTATAAGTAATATAATAAGTAATAATAATTAAATAATAATAATAATATAATAAGTATAATAATAATTAAATAATTAATAATTAAATAATAAATCATAACATAACAAAATAAAATTATATAATATAGATCCATATATAATAAATCTTATTATTCATTTCTCATACGGTAAATGAATAATTTGAAAAACTTCAAGATCTTTTAGAATAGGAGGTTTACTTTATTATATCTAACTAGGTATATGTGCACTCCGGCCGATACGGAGGTGTAAAAAATTACATAACTAAAATAAAATTATTATTATTATTATATGTATTATTATATATTTATTATTATTATATATTATTATTATTTTATTTATTAATTATTTATATTATTAATTATATTATTTATATATTTAATTATTATTATTATATTTATATTATGATTATTTATTATATATTATTATTTTTTGTTATTATTGATTATTATTATATATTTATTATATTTAATATATATGATATATTATATATATATATATATATATATTATATTATATATTATCAATGTCAAAAATAATTTTTTTTTATAATTATTTTAAAAAAAAATATTTTTGAGTATATATATATAATTGTAATAAAAATAAATTTAAACTTAAGTTAAAAAAATAAAAAGATGTGCAATCTTCAGACTACTCAAAAAATATAATTATACGCTCCTTGAAAATTTGATGGTTGATCAATAGAAAAATAAAAATCTCATATATTTCATTATTTTTCAAAAAAAAAAAAAATAATAATAAATA
Source organism: Trachelipus rathkii (assembly GCA_015478945.1). Classification (NCBI taxonomy): domain Eukaryota; kingdom Metazoa; phylum Arthropoda; class Malacostraca; order Isopoda; family Trachelipodidae; genus Trachelipus; species Trachelipus rathkii. The sequence goes on along the minus strand of JABUQX010025279.1, from coordinate 28,168 downwards.
AATAAAGTATATTTTTTTTTTTATTTTTATTATTTGGAAATAGTTAGTTCATTGTGCTTCTTTTTACTACTTTTTGTTTTTATTTTTAAGGTTCTATATACTGATTCAAAACTACTGCATATACCAAAAAAAAAAAAACGGAAGTGTCCATCCAAGATCTTGTGTATTCTTTCCGGACTACAGAAACAATGAAAATTTCATCCTGATCGCTTTACCTGAAAAAAAATTATCGAAATTTTTTTCAATTTTCAAAACCCAAAAAGAGTAGGTTTTGAAATTTGATACCATTGCTGAGATCTCGATCAAAAATATGTATTCAAACTTCTTTAATCTATATATACATTTATAGTAAGTAGTATACCCATCTATTGAATATTTATTTCATAGATTTATTAATTCATTATCTTATCCCTCCGAAATGAAATTTGATTATTAGATTTCTATTTTATGTAATTTCAAAAATTAAACAGTTTTGTTTAAATTTATTCTAATAATAATGCAATACAAATATTATTTAATTTAATATCTCTGAATTAACATGACAAGAAAAATACGACTCTAAACGTCTGTTTTATAGAGATTAGAAATAAGTGGTCTATTACAGTATTGTGATTGTTTTATTTTGATGTGTGCGTCAAAATTTGGTACTTAGTAATAATTTTAATGCATTGTTAATGTTTCATATTTTATTTTAATTTATATGGTGATTATTATTCATTCGGAGTATTATCTCAAAAGATTTTGAGGACCCTGCCATTTCATTATGGACCTTAGTATATATATACTATTTTAAGCGTTTTCAAGTTTCATTGTGATTTTGTGCTTTTATTTGATGAATATTGGTAATATAGGAAAAATTCGTAATGTATGAGTTATCGTTATTTTTGTAATTACAAACGCAAATGCAAATAAATATATTTATTTCTTATAAATACCCTTGAGAGTAATTTTCTTTATTTTCTATATATATAGTGTGCTATTTTTTATCTCGTGCTTAATTTTAAGATATGTAGAGTACTTTACTGTAATAATAAATAAAATTTACAAAACACGAGTAGGAAGATTCTAAATATGTTTTTTTTTTTTTTTTTTTTATTATTTTATTTTATATTTTATTTTTTTTATGTATTATTATTATAAAATATATGGATATAAGGAATGTTTTGTGAGATAATGCTTCGTTTACTATATTTAATAAGATTATAATTTATCCATATTAATTGTATTATGGTGTAGCCTACAATGAAAATTTTATCTTTTTCCTGTTATTATTTTAGCTTTAATAATATCAATAATAATGTTTTTTCAATCTATAAAATGTATTCGCGTGGTGAGCTTCGTTTGAAGGATTAATGAAAATCGATCTCTCATGTGGCGATATTTCAAAAATTGAGCTTTTAAACCCTAAATTTCTTCACATGGGAAATAATTGTGGTTGTTTATATACAATAAACTGATATTTAAATTTATAAATTCTCACTTATTGCGAGAAACTCCATCACGATAGTATATATGATTTAACATAGATTATTGGTCATCTGTAGATTATAATATGAAACCATGTTTCATTCTGTGTTTTCTAATCACAAATCGTATATGGGTTGATCTGCCATCACTCAAGCTAATGCATATTTTTCAATTGTTTTGTAAGCAAAAAGTAAACCTCGAGTAAAATCGCAGCATGAGATTCATTATTATATTATTATTATATTATTATTCATTATTGATTATTATGTATTATTATTATTGATTATTATTATTATTATTATTATTATTATTTTATTATTTGATTATTATTATTATTATTATTATTATTCAGTCTGATCAGTATTTTGCACGAAATTATTCGTGCATAAAATTTTGTATGTAAGCATTTTTCTCGTGACGCTCTAGTCGCTCATACCTTTTTTCGTTGTACTCTATAACGAGATATTTATTCTAGAACTATTCATTTTAATTGTTCTTATAATTTCTTTGTATTTCATATTCTAAGTGCTTGTAAAATCTACACTATAGATACTACGACAGGTATAGCGCAATGCGGTGTTAGTCACTAGTAATCAGGATAATCGCGACGTCGCATGCGAGAAGATGTCTCTCAAGGCTCCAGAACACCCTCCGGACATCCTCAGGAGTTTTGATTTTCCTTTACTAATTATCTAGGATTATTTTCTATAATAAAATAATAATAATAAAATATAAATTAGGAAAAATTATATATTTTAACATAAATAAAATAGATAATTTTAAATAAAATTATAAATACAATACTAATTAGATTATTTATGAGTCTAGAATAAATGAATAAATGTCCAGAACGAGAGTGTTAACTAAAGTGAGTTCAAGCGTGACACATAACTGCGTTGCAAGAGGCATCTAAAGTATCAATTGTGATGAAGTGATGGCCTGACAAAACGTGAACATCTACTATATCTCTAATTTAGAATGATTTCTATGTCTGTTACTTTAGCTTAGTATCTACGAATGTACTATGAGAGTCGAACGATAGATTCAAACATAATCTCTCTCCTCAGAGAAAGATAAATTTCGTATGTGTGGAGAATGTTCGAGTGACAGAAGTTTTATAACATTTACCATTTATTCAAAAATTACTAGAGGTGATGTGAATTCAGTATTTATATACTTTTCCCTGGAAGGATCTCCACAGAGATTGATTCTATTGTTGAATGGGTACATCATTTATGAAGTGTATATTATGATTACTGAATTTTAAAAGTCAAGTATTCACTTCATTGTGTATAAGTCGACTTATATAGTAATCTCATACTCAGTGCTCTTTTTCCTAATTTTACTATTGTGGAGATATTAGATCGTTCATTGAATAAGCGCAATATTATATATAAGATAAAATTGTGATTGGTTTAAAATTTAAATAATTATAGGTTTATAAGATAATAATAATAATAATAATTATCTTGAAACTGCTTGAGCAACATCACGGAATAAACAACTTTATTAAGCTGTATATTATATATCATAATTTTAATTGAAATAATCTAGATAATTAAACAAATGAATAGTAATTAAATTTGAAATTATATTAATAATAATCGTATATAATGAGAAATACATCATATCTTCATTATTCTTACAATATGAACTTTATTATGTGATATTATACTAGTATCGGAGTTAAATTTTATATGTATTTTGATAATATAATTATAGCCATGTGTATCATGATATGAAAATTATGTGTCATAAACTCTTTAAAGATTATCATTGCATATTAAAAATTTAATTTTTAATAAATTTCTTGATAAATAGACAAATATATCCATTATTCATTGATACTCTTACACATTTAAATATACGCATTATATAATATTTGCAATGTCAAGTTAAGTTACGAAAAGATCAGGAGAATATAGCCCTGTTATGCTAGTGAGATAGATCCGATTTATCTATTAGATATAATATAAAAAAAGAATACATCGCATTAATACTCTGACTAATCTTGAATTTCTTCATTTTTGAAAGGTGAATTAGAAAGTAACCTTTAATAATAGTAGAAATGTTTACTTATATTTTAATATTAAGTCAGAAATTTAATAATAATTAATGTATTTATTAATATATATATATATATATATAAACTTATAACAAATTTATTTAATATTAATACTCTAATTTACGCTATTCTGCTTTAAAATAAATATTTATTGCAATCAACAAATGCAAATATAAAGTTGCCCTATTCAATGGTACTTATATATATATATTAATTTGTGTGGCTCCTGTATTAGGTAATCCACATAAATTTAATTATGGATATGTTATATATTAACAGTTATAATGTCGCATAATATAAATGTAATTTTATTTCTACGATCCCTGCTCAGTTGATACTTCAACTTAACAAATTACATACTCTAGAGTTCAAGGTAAAACAATATAGTTTGTTCCATATGTATAGAAATTTGTCTAATTCGCAGATGAGGAGAAGAGGTAAATCAGTCCGTCTATCACGTTTTATAACTGCCAAAAAAATCACATCAAAAAGACTTCAATTTATAAACACAGAGATAGTAGACATTTGCCAAAATTTTTCGTGAGATTTTCACGGGAACTCAGCGGTTGAACGAAACTTTTTAGTACCCGTAATTTTCTCGTGAATATAATTAATATCTGTCGCTATTTTAACACATTCGCCAATAAATAAAACTCGCCAAGCTGTACGTCTCTCTAAGGGGTACTCTCGCAGTGTCTTAACTATAACTTCATCATATTTTATGACTGTAAGTTCTTTGCTTTGATAGATGGCTCAATGGTAGATGGGAATTCCTTCTCGCTCGCAACCAAATCGTCGGATATCGAATCCCAGTGGAGACATTATCTTTACTTTCCGTGGAATATTATATTAATATTAATATATATATAATATATTATATATTATATATATATATATATATATATATATTATTATATATTAATATATATATATATATATATAGTATATATTATATATATATATATATAATATATATATATATAATATATTAATATATGCAGTATCTTACCATGGTAGTACTTCAGTCAAGTAGTCTATGACATGTATGTCACGTGGCATAGGGTTTAAGGGTTTGATCCCTCTTTCGGATTTTAGGTAACACATATACTAAGTTTTATATACGTAACATAGATTTTTCTTCTACATAATTAAATGTTAAAAGATGGTCCATCTTTTGGCGAATGTTCGATAGGTGTTGGAACGAGAGCGAAGACTTTATTCTCTCATTTAAATATTTCTTGTAAAATATGCTGTCTTATTTTAATCTCAACCTTAATGGGCACGACCTGTCTCTTTTCATGTTACTAATACTGATCTCTTAATTCTTCTCTGATTTTATAACATGAAGAGAAAATATGTATTTGTATAAAATTTTAAATAACTTTCATTTGCAAACCTAATTATTATATCATATTATTAATTTATATGTATAGTTAAGCGTCATAGATAATTTATTCTGTATTTCATTAATTAATAAAATATGTCTATATACTAAACAAAATAACACAACTATACCAGTATAGTATTATCACACACAAATAGACACATCATCTTTCTGGATAATACTATATTCAAATACATATCAAATACACACTCTATACATATGATCTTTTCTCTGGTTATCTCTACGAGAAAAGTATATACATTGATAAAACTTTAGACATTTAGGGAAGGAGATGTCTTTCTAATGAGGTGCAACCGGCCGCCGGAGGTGTAAAAAATTACAACCAAAATAAAATTATTATTTTATTATAGTTATTATTATTATTATTAGTTATTATTATTATTATTATTATTATATGTATTGTATTAATAATTATTATTCACATTTTATTGACTCAAGTACTCTAATTCTATCTTATAGTGCTAAATCACCCATTTTTATGTAGCAGTTACCGCAACTCATCACATCATTATCATTACTCTCTATTATGATTCAGGAGTGAAAAGAAATTCCTCCCAACTGATGCATGATTCATAATACTCAGTTCTTGAATCTCCACTAAGATTTGATCTCCAAACATATCTCAATTAATATGTATTATAAAATGATTCTTATTTATTCATGGATAACGATAATCTCCTATGACCGACAAGTAAGCGAATTTTTTTGAATAATTTAGTTGGCTATTCAGATAATCTAGTAATTACATGGTCTATATAGTAATATAACTATAACTATTATGATATATTATCCTTTTAACAGTATCTTTATTATATTTATTTTAATTGAAATATATAACGTATCTCAGTTTGGTGTGAGAAATGTGCTCAATACCGAGGGTGACTATGTATATATTGTTTTGAATATAAACTAATGTCATTCTCTATATTTTACTTTATAGTTTTTATGAATCTGAAATATCGGTTTAAAAATCTCTTTGATTTAACTCTAGCTGTTTGTCATAAATATTGCCCTGGGAAGTCACTCTCACTACAAATTTCCGAAACTCATCCTGTCACCTTATCAAGAAATTGTTCAAAATTTGTTCTTCATCACACCAAAAGTTCTTTTCTCCCTTACAAAATATAATAATTTCCTGGTCCTGTTTCTTCCAGCTCATTCTGGTTTATTGCATAAAATATTATATCTATCTTTGTTTCTGTCTCTTCCACCACCACTCTTTGATCTTCTGACGACTCCAATGACGTCATACCTTATGCTAAAGCTGAACCCTTTTGTCTCGAACTTCATTTTGGAAGATTCCGGCGCTATTTCCGCATCTCCAATTCTACACTAGCCAATCACCATCCAAACAATTTTTGCTTAATAGTATATTTTTAACATGGGTTTAATAAAGGGAACTTCTCTGAACCAGCTAACTATCAACCTCTGTTCTTACTCAAGTTCCCGAATCTATCCTTAACAGGAAAATTTAGAACTTCTTAATTCTCTCAATTTTTCTCTAATCGCAATGTGGATTCCGTAATGAAAGTTCGATTGATGGTCTACTTTCCTTTCTCCCTAAAAGCTAGTTACCATTGCTTTGGAATGCATTTTGGCGAAACTTTAGCTGTCGCTTTAGCCATGTTGAAACTTTTCATTTGAGACTGTCACAAAGATATGATTTTTTAATTTACCTATTGCGGTAACTGTTCATCAGTCTTACATTTTATTTCAAATTGCCATCTCCAATCGGTCTATAGCAGCTGTAGCAAACAATAACTATTTATCCATTTAATGAATCAATAATGGTGTTCCCCATGATTCTTCTGTATCCCCTTTTCTCTTCCTACTGTTATTTAATGACCCTCTATCTGTTAGTTCTTCTCATGTACCGTATATTACTCTTTTACATTTCGAACAGAAGCATTCAAAGCAAAAAAAAAAAATCTGATAATTGGATGATACCTTTAAATGACTAATTTCTACTCATATTCATAAATCTAATAGGGACACAGAAAAATAGCTGTTTGAAATAATCGTGAAGCCAGAACGAAACTTGTAGACGACGACCCACTGGGCGAGATAGATGGGACTCTAAGCGCATAGCTCAGGAAACAGCAAATTAAGTAATTATAGCTCATGAGCGTGCTACGAAGATGTGGCACCTATAGATAATGGAGGAGGAGGATAGGAGTATAGTGGGAGGGCAATCATGAGGAGAGGAAGGACAGATTTGTTGCGGGAGTGGGCGGAGATGAGGATGGAGAGGTTCTGAAGGCAGGGTAAAGACTTGGAGAAGTTGATAATACTGATGTACAGCGAGTGAGAGAGAAGATAAAGAAGAAACATCGGTGTTGAATGATAGTAGGACTGAGGCCGAGATATCACCAAGTAGTTATTCAGACGGCGTGAACAATAATGAATGAGAGAGATAATGATTGTTGTGTTTTGAACAATGGCGGCAGAAGAAATATAGTAATATTCAGTATTAGATACGTACCACAGGCAAGGACATTCGGTAAGAAGAAACAAAGTGATTTAGGAGAGAATGGAAGAGGAGGTTGGAAATGGGCGAAAGAAGGACGAAAGAGTGAAGATGTAGATTTTCAGTGTAGAGTGGGCAAAGAGAAGAGGAGAAGTGGGAGTGAAGTATTTGAGGGATTGTGGGGAGGGAGAGACAGGACAACTTCTGGAAGGGGAGAAGAGTTGGTAGTAACTGTTACTGTAATGACGAGATGATTGTTGCAGATTAATGACCACATCTTTATAAACAACGGGAGTCGCACATCATACGAGAATAGTATGGTGGAATCAAATAAGACTCCTCAGCGAATATTGATACAAATCGATAAATAGAATCCTATCATGTGCTATCAGACAAAGTGAGACAGACCGCCAGACGGCGATCTCTCAAGATTTTTGTGGATGCTGAATCATAGATGTGGTGGTGGCGAGATGATGGAGGATGAGGGGCGAAAAACTGTTAAGGAACAGAAAAAGAACAGGTGATTACAAGTAGAAAAGCCTGGTGAACAAGAGGCAGAGAGAAAAAGTAACAAACAGAGAATGCAGAGAGACCCGTTGGAAAGCGAGTGGAAGATGAGAGGTTGCAGGATGTAACTATAAGAAGTTGCATCGAGAAACGCTGGTAAATTAGGTCGGGTGGGGAGGGAACAAGAAAAGACACACACCATGGTGGACGGAGGAGGTAAGACGCAGCGACCATCAGAGAGAGAGAACATGAGAAATGAAAAAAAAAAATGGCTAAGGAGAAGAACGGGAGAAGCGAGAGAGGACGATTACAAGCAGAAGATGAAGCAGAAAGAATCAAGAGGAGGGCGGAAGGAAGGAGGTCAGGAGCGGAGCGAAGATAGCTGCAGAATTAACGAGAGAGGTAAATGAGGGGAAGAAAAAGCTGGTTAAGATGGCAGCCAAAGCATATAGGAAACCGAAAAATAAAAATCTAGAAACATAAAGGATAGAGAAATGGAGAGTTCTGGTAAAACATGGAAGACGCAAGAATCATAAGTTGTGACGGAAGCAGCGTAATAATGAAGACGTCTGTTTGAACGTAGAGATTACGGAGCACAGAGGAAGTCGGTGGTGGACAGGGAGATAGTGGAGGAGGCAAAGAGGGAGGAAGGGAAGCAAGAGATTGACAGATGGAAGAATCATGAGGAGGCCTACTAAAGAATCAGGGATGTAAGGTGGCGAAAGTGCTGGAGATAGATAGAGTGGCGTCGAATTGGTGATGGAGGGAAAAGAGGAAGTTGAAGAAGAAGAATATTCAACCTGTTGAACATTTGCTGGAGAGAGGGATAAAAGTGCCGGGAAGAGATGGGCGGAAGCTATAAATAAATGACACCAATATTATAAGGTATCGTGAGACCGAAGCGAACTGTGGATAACGACTATTGAGAATAAGCGATATGATGACCACCTGGCAAAAATCTAATGAAGAAATATTTGGAAAGAAAGTCGATGAGGTGTGATTGATGGGAGCACGGAGACCGCGGGAGAGGAGCAACATGGTGTATGAGAAGGAGGAAGAGGAAAGACAGATCTCTTGTTTACACTAAGAATAGTTATGGAGAAGCATGTTAGATAATTACGGCAAAGAGTTTTTTATGTTACGTCCTTTGATCTGGAGAGAAGCTTTTGATTCTGAGTACCGAGGGGAAGACTATGGAGGAATCAATGGAAGAAAATTTATGGAGTTATGGGAGATGTGAAGAACGCAATATGAGTATGTAACGTGGAAACTGTAGTTGTAACATGAGAACGGGAGAGTGAAAAAATGATATGAACTAGGTTCGAAGTAAAAACAGGAGTTTATCGAACAGAGGGATGTGTATTGATCGCTATATATTACGATCTGGTTCACGAGTATCAATATTTAGATGTAGTATCAAGTAAATGTAGACAAAGGAGAGATGGGAGAGAGTCTCTTTGATTGGTGGGATGCAGTATGATGGCGTATAGTCGGCGACGATTCTGTGCATCGTTGAGATGAGAGGGAGTTGAGAAGATACGGCGGAGGTGGTGAGGCTCTATTGCCGGGAAGAAGTTGCTGAGGAGGTCTAGGAGATGTGAGAGTGAATGTACAATAAAAGCAGAGATATTACCTGGGTAGACTGGGAGGAAACGGAGCGAGGTAGTGAGCGGATGATGGTAGAAAGGGGAGGGAGAGTAAGTAGCGTCCAGTATCGCTAAGAAAGGTAAATGTACTGTTTAGTGATCATGTACGTATTTCGAAGAATACGTACATGTTGTATCGAGCAGCGGGTACCACGTGAATCGTAGCATATTGTATTGTACGTAGTGGGTGTATACTCTAATTCGATATGATATACTATAGTCAGGTATCTAGTAATATATAGTTAGTTATATTCATATATAATAGTAATATAAGTACTAGTAAGTAATTATTAGTACGTATTCTAGTATATATAGTATATTATAATATATGTGTTATACTATAGTATATTACTGATCTTACGATACTATATATAATATATAGATTATTATAGACCCCTAGCCCCTTTATAGCGGACCACCCCCCTGTTGGTCATATAATACAGTCGTAATGATGCGCACAATTGCGCGGAGTCTGCATTGCGTAGTGTCTCATCCGCGCATCGACTGGTTGCATATGATGACGTAGTCATGCAATGTACCCGGAGTATTGTGATTTACATGCTACGCCATTGCGATATCACACACACAATTACCGCCTCCCCTTTCGAGAGCTACACACATGTACCCGTTCCCTCTTCTTGGCTCTTACCGCCGCAGCACCCGGGCTCTTTCGCGTTCAGCGCTCGTTGCCATGACTTACATTGGTGTTACCCTACATCGCCGCGACTTTCTTCTCTGTTGTGTGCTCCAGGACTACGATCCGCGGTTTACCCTACGCTCTTCCCCTTTTCGCTCTCTGTCGCACACCACACACCACCCGCGGTTTGCGCGCCTTGGTGCACGACCTTGGTTCACGGGTTCGCACGCCCCGCTTCGCACCGACCGCCGCTCCGGGTTCGCGCTCTGGGCTCCGCTTTCGCCATCGGTCGCGGTTCAGGGTTTGCTTTCGGGGTTCGCCTTGCGTACGTCATCTCTTGCATTTGCCTTGCCAGCGTCACGTTGAGGAGAGGGCTTTTTTGTTCTAAGTAGCCCTACTCCCCCATTGTCTTTGGCCCCAAAGCTCGCGTCTAAGTTGATATATAAATTAGGACCGAGGTGAAGACTCGAACCCTCGTCCTCACGGTCGCTCCGAGCATGGGCCGTGTCAGTAGCACCTCAGCTCTAATCTGGCCTTGCTAAAGCGGCCTGAGTCCTGAAGGAAATAAATAAATTTATACGCCGTATTGTGGATTTTACCTTGAAAATACGCAAATAAATGTAAAAATTGATCAATATTTCCCATGTCTCGTTTTGGACTTCCAAGGTAGATATCGTTAATGGATCCGTGTGGAATGTCGAAGGAGATAAAGGCTCATATTTTTCTTGCGCGGTGAATTTAGTTTTTCTTCGACTTGTATTCTTAGGCCTCGGTCTAAATGTCATGTAAGGTTTTTATTGTTTGTAAAGGAAACGTTTCTATTGTATTTTTTATTAATTATTAATTGATTACGTATTATATTATTATAGTATATGTTATATATAGGGCTATCTAGTTACTTATAGCGTATAGTCTACTATATTCTATACGTATTATATATAGCGTTCTTACGATTAATCGGCTATAGTATAATATTGTGATAGCTGGTATATTATAATAGGTTGTAGTGAGTATTATATAGTACTATGTATATAGTTAATATATATTATAGATGATAGTATATTAGTGATTACGATATATGTAGGATACTTACTCGCCCTGGAACTGCTATGACTTGACTTAGCTTAGAGCGTGACTACTAAAGACCGACAATTACTGACTATATGACATACTGACCAGACGAACTGTCGCAACGAGCGCCCCTTCCGTTATATATATATTATATATTATTATCATCCACCGCAAGCCCCCTTAAGGCCCTCACCTTTGTTATAAGGTGGCGTTGTACCTACAGCGTTCGTGGCAGCCTGCCTGCGTACGCTGGCGCACGGAGTTGCGAGCGTTCGTAGTGAATGATGACGTCATCAGCGCATGGTGGGTGTTGATAGCACACACCCTATCGGCACTGCTGGCCTTTCGCTTATCTATTTATTATTGGTGAGTTATTATTCTCATCCACGACGCCACCCCTTAGAGCCCGACTAACCCCTTGTAGTATTGCACACATACAACAGTGAGAGATGCGCTGGTGCGCGCCGTAGCTGCGCACCACGAGCGCTTCAGTTGATGGACTGCAGTCTGCAACGCTATGGGGAGTTGTTTTATACACTCATCGCCGCTCATGCTTCCCTTATCCTCGGTACTAAATGTAATCACTTATTGCACACCCTACGCTTAATTGCCCCTAGCCGCACTGGTTGTATATTCACGATTACACATGAGCGAGCGCGTAGGACTGTCGCAGCAGCGAGCGTTCGTTGATCGACGCAGTCATCAAACGCAATGGGAAGGTTGTATAGTCAACGGATTACACAATCTTGAGCATATAACAACACATCCCTTCAAGCACCGTGCCCTTTCGTTGCTATTATTATTATTATTATATATGACCCAGCCGGCCCTCCATTGCGCGGCTAATAGACCGACTTTCGTATGTGAGCACTGCAGACTTCTTGATGCGAGCGCAGTAGGCCTGTCGCACACTGGAGCGTTTCTTGATAGACGTAGTGATATTTCGTCGACAGACTGGAATAGGTTGTTTCTGCTATTACGCAGAGTCTACGGCGATGGATACAATGCAACTAGTACGAACCGCGTCACTACGTGGCGGTAACCGCCGCCCTTTACGAGTGATTGATTTCTATAGTTATCATTACGATGTTAAAACACAACAGACGAAAAAGCTTAAAGTATAGGTGAATTAGATGTTTCTTGAACCGTCAGAGAGGATGAGAGTAGAGAGAGAGAGAGAGAGGAGGTGCGAAGAGGAGATGAGAGGAACCGGATGGGAGTAGAGCCATAGAGAGAGATGCGGGTACTGAAGATTGGACTGTAATTGAGCCGGAGGAATAGGTCGAGAGGGGCGTGAGGCTGTTCTGTAAGAAGAGTCGTAGTGATGGATGTCTGCCAATCGTATCAGTCGGGTGAAGAGCATGATCAGGAGCAAGAGCCGTTCGGTTCTGATGAAGTCGACGAGGAAGAATGGAAGCAAGGACTGTGCTGGATACGACTATTAAGTAAGTGTGTCTAGTCGTTCTCCAGACTGTTGGGTGCTGTCCGGATGGGCTGCGGTGGTCTGGTGACGCTCTGGGCTGGCGAGGCTTCATTCGGGTAGCGTTGAGGGTCGCAGACGTTGCGACATAGTTCTGGTGGTGGTTCTGGTGGATGTGGATGGCGTGAGTCAAGCTGGTGAGACGGGGTCCGGGCAGTGTGTCGGTGGCCGGGTCAATGTTGTCATAACGCCGGCCGTTCAGTGGGGGGAAGCGAGCGCACGGGGGTCCCGAGCGTTGCAGGCGTCGCGGTACACCAGCGCCAAGTTTGAACGCGACGGGTAGCGGGGGGCGTGTCCTAGACAGAGTCGAGTCTCTAAGGCTTATAGTTCGAAGCACCTCATTTGATAGGGAGGCTTGAATTGTCGACGACGGTAGCTGCATGTCTTGCCGAGCGGACGCTGTGAGAGGCTGTTTGCTTGCTCATGTATGCGGTGCCCCAAGCAGTGAAGTCGCATTCTAATGTCTTCGTCCGTACGTGGCCAACGCCTCGATGCAGGTAAATCGTGCACGGTGAGATGCTAACATAGCTATCTTCGCTCTGAGTGAGACATGTTAGCGCACGATTCGACCCCTCATACTACGTCTTCCTCTCACTCCCCGGCAGTTGGACCTTCGGCTATCCGGTACTTCCGGGTGCGTCACGCGCGTAGTGCAGAGGCGGTGCAGATGGACGAAGGATGTGCGGTGGTCCTCGGTGATCGTGAGGGTGTCGCGCGCGCTGGTTGAATGGTGTCTCAGGCCGCGCTCACGCACCCAAGGCGAACCGCCGGACCGGGGCGCTGCCGCCGTTCGCACCGGCGAGGTTCATCGTGGCCGTCGGCGGCGAACTGGCGAGCGAATTGCTGCCGTGGTCACCGAGGTGGTGCCGGCGCTCTGCAGCCGTTTCGTGGTGTCGCGTCCAGTCCGTGTGTGACGGGAGTGTGGGTCCCTGGGGCAGGACGTGTGCTCGTCTCGGCGTCTCCCTCTCTCATGCTCGTGCGTCTCTTCCTCCGGTCTTTGCGTGCGTCTTTCGGATGCCGTCGGCGGGACGGCGCGGCGAAGTGGGTCGTCTCTCGTTCATCTTCGTCTGATCTGCTTCGGTTAGTCTTCCGCGTCATTGGCTCGGGGTGTGGGTTATCTGTCCGCCCGGTCCCAGGGGCGTGGGGTTTTGGGAGGTGGGTCGTGCGTGGGGGACGTTGCTTCCCGGCATCATGGTGACTCATGGATCGTGGGGCGTCTAGTGCTCGGCTGGCAGATGGCGTTCGGCCGTCACGGTGGTCTGCCGGCCGTGGTGGGATAGTGGGCGGTGTTTAGGGTCCGGCCGCCTGGGTGTTCTCTCGGCCGTGGGGTGCTGAGGGTTTGGGCGGTGGGTCTGAGTGGGGTGATCATCTCTCTCTGCCTCGTCTCTCGTGCTGCTCGTTCTCTCTCTCGTTGCTCCGTGTTCTCTCTCTCTTCGTCCGATTCGTCTGCTGTTTCCTTCTGACGTTCAGGAAAATTATCGGTGACTTGGGAATCTTTTCGTTCTTTGCTGTTTAATCGTAATGATAATTTATGAGATAGGTGAACGGAAAGGGGGGTGAGGAGGTTTTATGTATGACTCTGGCTACTTTCCGCTCGGGTTACACTTGTAGTGTATAAGCGACTGCTCATCCGGCTGATGGGACTAACGTCATCAACGGAATCGCGTCGTCGTGAGCGGACCAGCCTATGGCCTGCGCAACAAGTGCCATGGTGATCATATGGCAAAGTCGGGTTAGGGCAATGGAGGCAGGGTGGAGTAATGATATTGAGATAATAATACGCACACGAAAGGGGGCCATGAGGGGTGTGTAAAATATTGCGATTATTGTGTAGACCGTGTAAGTAAAAGTACACACCGTCCATGCGGGTTGGATGAACTGAAGGCGGTCATTCAACGGAACGCTTCCGTGGTGGCGACGGTAGCCTACGCTCTCGCAGGTTGCATAGGTGTATGTTGAAATAGTAGGCATTTGGCCTGAGGGCAATAAGGGGGTAGGGGTGCAATAGCATAGCTAAATAATAAAAGTAAGGCGAAGGACGAGGGTGCAGCGTGGGTGTGGTGTACACTACTACAAACTCCTCATGTATTTGTGCAATTTTTGAGCGACTTGCATCATCAAGCGCGGAAACGCTCGTGTACGTGCGTCCGAGCTCGTACTGGGCGACGCTACAGGAGTGTAATGTGGAATCAGTATACAAGCAGGGGGTGTTTTATGGGCGCGGCATGTAAGGGCGGGCGGTTGTGGAGTGGGGATGAGAAATAAGTGATATAACGATAACGAATAAAACGGAAGAGGAGGAGTGGATGGTCGTGTTTATAATCACGACAACTGCCCATGGCGCTGAGATCTGACTGCATCATTGCCAACGAACGTTCTCGTGTGCGCCAGTGCCTACGGCGTCCACAAGAGTGGGTCTATGTTGCGTATAAGTATAAAGATAGGGAGTCTTTAGAGTGGGCTTAAGGGGGTTGGTGGATGGAGTACATGAAATGTTAGATGGGTAGAAATAAAGGTCGAGCGGAGAAGGGTGAACAGCGGTCGTGATTAGGTATTATAGGGTCAGTAACTAATTGGAGTGTCGCGGTGAGTGAGTGAAGACTAGAGGTGCTATGTTAGTATGAGGGCGAGGTGTCAGATGGCAGTAGGTAATGAGAATGATAGGTGATACGGTGCTATGGGTACTTCACGGTAGTATGTCTATGTCTGAGTATATGATCTGAAGTAGTAGTAGTATATACTAGATCATAGGTATACGGTCCTATATAATTATAGTGTATTAGTAGCAGACGCTGTATATGAGTATTATAAATAGTACTGTATCTATGATAGTATACGTGTAGTATATGTATAGTTATAGAGTCAGGTGTATATAAACTACCCTTCTGAGTTCTGATAGCATACCAGTAATTGAATAGGGATAAGTACTGTAAAATCACACTAAAAGTTGCCTTTACAAATGTATAAGAACGACTTACAAGTGCGCTATTTAGACCCGCGACGGACCTAAGAAATGAAATCGGAAGGAAAATGACTACGAGTTCATGCCGGAGAGAGAAAATAATGAGCCGTTTAACATCTCCGCTTCGCGACTAGTCAGGCATCAATAGACGGTGATATATGTACCTTGAAGTCCAGAAAACAGTAGGGACAGCTGGGAAGATGGGAGTGTTGTTTTCACATTTATTATCGTGATTTATGGCAATGTGTACAAAAATACTCCAGGATTAGGTCTGGTGTAGTAATTTATTTTTCTACTTCGTCGATCTTAATTAGGGCGGACTTGTAGCAGGCGCGCTTTAGGCAGAGGCCAGATAAGCTTGAGGTCTAGCCTGACCACGGCCATAGAGCTGGGACGCGACACGTGAGGACGAGCGATCGGGTCGCAGTTTTGCGACGCTCGGTTCCTAATTTGGTAATCGAATATTCAAGCGCTGTGTGACTCGGACGAGTTGGGGGGCCGAAAGACGAAATGGGGGAGGTGAGGGTAGGAAAAAAATGACATCCGCTTCGCTGCCTCAATTGGGACGTAGGGCAAGGCGGCGGAAATGCAAGCACGATGTGACGGTAGCAAGGCACCGTTTTTTAAAGCAAGAGCGCAATCGCGAGCGCCTCCGGGATGGGTGGAAAGGGGCGGGAGCTCCAGAGCGGAAGCCCGTGAGCGGTGGTGGCAACGTGGGGCGAGTTGAGCGACAACTTCGCCGCGGTGGCCCAAGGGCGCGGCGCGACAAAGACGCGGGTGGTGATTGTTGGTATGTGGTGATCGTTCTTGCAGAGGAGACAGGATGGGAGGGGTGGGTAGGGTAAGGAGCGCGGTGTAGGTCCTGCGGATGGCGATAACCGAGAGCAGAGTAGGAGAAAATGAGTTGTGGGGCGTAGAGGGTAAACCCATGATTGATAGGTGTCCAATATGGCACCGAGGGCGTGTGAGTACGGAAAGGGCGCGTGCGGGCGTTAGGAGAGGAGGGCGGGTACATGGTGAGTGTAGGGAGAATAGGTGGCTGGGAGGGGGATAACTATGTGTGTTGCTGGTAGTAAGATGCGAAGTAGTATGTGGGTAGAGCGATGTCTGAAGAGCGTCAATCAACTCGTGGGTACAGGCCTGTTCTGAGGATTGGGAGTGATCGTACGTCCATATCAATGGGAATAAGTATAGGTCCGTGTGTGCGCGGACATACGCTAAATTAGTCATATGTATCACAGAAGGGGGGTGCGCGTAAACAGGGGGAGTACTGGGTATATAATCATAAGGTATTATAGATGCGCCGGTCTGCGAGAAGTAGAATTATAGACCTATAGTATTATATATATATATGTGTATTGATGTGTTTATAACTATACATATAATATATAGTATATTTAATGTATAATTTATAAGTAATATTACGTATAGTATGTAGTAATAGTATATATAATTTATATATAATGTAGTCGATATAATATATACACCCACATACGTACATACAATATGTAACATCAGCGTGTACGCGCGTACACATGTACGATATTTTCTTTCGAAATACGTACAATGTACATAACAGTGACTTGTACCTTTCTTAGCGATTACTGGGCTTACGTACTCCTCCTGTTCTGTCCCCCTAATCCATAGCCTCAATACGCGCTTCGTCGTTTCCTCCCGTTTTATAACCATTATTGACCAGTATCTCTGGTCTTTTATGTTACATTCATCTTCTCATGCCTCCTCGCAACTCCTCCGCAAACAGCTCATACCACTCCCGAAATCGTGTCTCACTCTTCCGCTCTCACTCAATAGCTATAGCCCAGATCGTCGCATACGCCAGTGGGTATAGTCCCATCAAGAGACTCCAATGCTCTCGCTTCAACTTTTAACTTATTACTGACAAGTCTAGAATATAAATTGGTGGTAACAGATAGTAGGAGTGCTCGATATATGAGCGAGCTCACCTGTGGTTTCACGCAGTCCGTGCACAGTTACTTCGGCGCATAGATCATTTTCATTTTCTCTCTCCCTTCTTATGTTACAACTATGATTGTTCGTACTGCTTTGATCCGCTCTTGCTTTCCCCTGCGCGTTGTTTCAGGACTATGTTGATAGAGACTCCTTGCCTCTCTCGCAGCTACAACACCCACATGCATACAAACACAAGATGTTGAAACAGCAGCACCTAAAAACCCTAAAAACAAGATGTCATTATTCGCTCCATAAACATTTCTTGCTGTAGAAACAGGAGATCTGTCGTTTCCTCTTCAGCTCGTCTATTAACGCCCATGTTAGCCTCTCATGGGTGCCTTCACTCCCGGTCCTCGCGGCTCCCACCAACTCACCAGTCTACACTTCTCGTCTTGTCAATATGTCTTATCGTAGTAATTATTTGCAGGTGGGTGGCTATCAATGCAATTAGTGCCTCATACTTGTATCACAGAGTTGGCTATGGTTTCTCCTGTTACCTTATATATGGTATTGATTATAGCTTTCCCCCATCTCTCCGGCACTTTTCCCTGCTCTCAAGCCAAACTGTTCGACAGGTTGAGAATCGTCTCTCCTTCAATTCACTCTCTTCCCTCCATCTCACCAATTCACCGCCACTCCATCTCTGCCGGCAACTTTGCCCTTTTCATCTTTTATAGCCTCCACATCAATAATCATTGTAATACTCTTTTTCCTCCTTCCCTCTCCTCCCCACTTCTCCCTGTTCCACCATCCATGTCCTTCTTGTGCTCCGTATTGCTACGTTCACAAGTCTTCAATAGTGTTTTCCGTCAACTTTTATATTTCCTCTCTTCCTCCTTCCAACTCTTTCCCTCCTCTTATCCCTTTAATGTTTCTCTTTCACTCTTTCAGATATATAGGCTTTCGGCATCTTAAACAGCTTTTTTCTTCCCCTCATTTACATCTCTCGTTAATTCTGCAGCTATCTCCTCCGCCTCCTCCCTTCTTCGCCCTCCTCTTGGAATTCTTTCTGCTTTCATTTCGCTTGCTTGTACATACTCCCTCTCGCTTTCTCCCTCGTTCTTTCTCTTCAGCCATTTTTTTTCATTTTTTTCTGTTCTGTTTTCTTTCTTGATTGCGTCTTTCCCCTTCTCGTTTCGCACCATGGTGTTGTTTTTCTTTGTTCTCCCACCACTTTTACGCAGTGGGTGGGGGGGGCGTTTGTCTCTTGCAAACTTCTTATATTACATGCCTGCACCTCTGCATCTTCCACTCCGCTTTGCCCAAGGTCTCTTGCAGTTCTCCTGTTTTTGTACTTTTCTCTCCTCCTCTTGTTGCACCAGCTTTTCTACTTTAATCACTGTTCTTTTTTGTTCCTTAACAGTTCTTTCGCTCCTCATCCTCATATCTGCCACGCACGCCAATCTTAGGATCAGCATACCAACGACACTCCTGGATATCCGTACCCTTACATTTCTTATCCATTCCTTTGTCCTGTAGTACTATCATATAGTTCTATTATAGTCGATCTTTTGAGATCAAATTGCTGGATTATCTTGATTTCCACCTGATGATCTTCCAGTATAGATGTGCGACTCCCGATGTTTATAAAAAATGTGTTCATAATCTGCAAATCATTCCATCATTAGCAGTAAATAAGCTGCACAAATCTTCCCGTTTCCAGCGATTTCGCCTCCGTCTCTTCTCCCTGCCACAGATCCCAATACTCACCTCCAGCCCAATCTTGATCTCTTCTGCTTCGGCCGCAGCTGCAAGCCATTCGACAATCTCCCAGTATTGCAGCTCTTATCTTTGATTGGTTGCAATTCCACCCTTCCTTCTTCCGGGATTCTCTGCCTATTAATCCCATTCTTTCTTTCTTCTCCGATGTCCTTGCTGTGGACGGCTATACTTGAAATAGTACTATAGTTTGCTGCATTTTCTGCCGCGACTTTTCTAACACAGGCACATCGAGTTTAATTCTCTCTGCATTTATAGTTTTTTCACGCCTGCCTTGTAGAAATATGAGTTAATCAGTCCTCGGCCCTACTCATCATTCCAAGCACCGTGGTTTCGTCTATCCCTTCTCTTCAACTCCGCTGATAACGATCAGTATATAACCTTCTCCCAGCTCTTCTGAACCCTCCTCAGAACCTCTCAAATCCTCATCTCCACGGCAATTAGTCTGATCCTTTCTCTCCGTTCATGATGTCCAACTATTCCATCCCTACCCTCTTTCTCTCACAATATTAAAATCAGGGTGCTCTAAACGATTTAACGTAGGCGTACCTTGATAGATTTTTTAAAATTTGGCTTTTGCCTAGGTGTCGTAGTCATATACTCTCGGCCCGTGGGCTCGTCGGTCTAAAGTATCTTCGTCGCTGTGCTTCCGAGGCTATCGCGCTTTGAGTATGTTCTAGGCAGCAGTTTATTTTGGTAGACAGTGCTCTGCTAGGCCTTGACGTCCTGCCATAAGGCACTACAATAATTCTATCCCTTCGTCTCCTTTCATGATGTATCCACTATCGCGGTTCCTCCCGTCGCCTTCTCTCCAGTAGGGTGCCTACAGTTGTTGAGTGCGATTAGACGTAACCCTAATTTTTCAATATAGTGTTTTACCTGTTTCGTAGGTCCCCATGTATCTCGCCGATTGGTGCCGTCGTCTCAAGTTTGTTAGTCTGGCTTCGCGAGACTCGCGCGCGGCTTGATGTTATGTTTAGCAATTGTAGTTGCGCGGGCAGTGGCTTATTGCGGTAGGGCCTATCCTGCGACCCCTCAGCTTTAGGCCATATACGATATCATTGATTGGGTTGAATGCGTGTGCCCGGGGGTATGCCGTACGTGAGGTAGCGCGGAGTATGAAATGCTTTGCCCCGCTCTCATACTATATACTAGGGTATCGTATATAATATCAATCTAAGCTAATAGTGAACTTTCATAATGATTATTATCATATATTTAGTAGTTTGTATATATATACTTACGTATGTGCGCACCGAAGGTAAGCGTATACTATAAGTATATTAGTGATATTATTATATTATAGTCAGGTAGTTATGATAGCGCATTATATTAATGATACTAGATAATAATACTGTCATATAGGTTATATATATCGTGTAGCTGTGAATGGTTGGGAGTAGGAGAGAAAGGAAGTTTGGGAGAGATATAGAAGGTTGAGGTGGAAGCAAGAGGGGTGGTGGGAGAGGTGCGACGGAGAGGAAGCACAAGATGTGAATGGTGTAGAAAACTGACTGAAAATTGGTTGAATCGGGGAGCACAAGGATGTGCTGTGAAAGATAAGTAAATACAAAAAAAGAAAGAAGAAAGGAGGGAGTGTGGGGAGGAGGATATCAAGGGCTATAATTGAGTTCGCAGGAGGTATGGGTTGCAGGGAAGAGTGGGGGGAGTATTTTAGCGGATTATTATTGATGGAAGTGGGTGGGGGAGGGGAGGAAGATTTGCAAGAGGTGTAGGATGGGGGAGGGAGGGGGAGGATGAAATACAAAATAGGAGGAAATTATTAGGGCCTTGAATGAAAGAGACAAAAAAGGGAATCGCACGTGGGTCTGGATGAGTGTGAGATGGAAATGTTACCGGAAGGGAAGGTAGTAGGGGGTGGAGGAATGGCTGGTATACGCGTTTATATAATATATGGTTTGGAGGAGGTGGTGAGTACCATCAGGATGGGATGGTATGGGTTGTATTTTGTTCCCTGTATAAGAGGGAGAAGGGGATAGCGTGATGGGAATTTGGTGGGAATTAAGAGGGTGATATGTGATCTGTTCTAGAGCTGGTGGTTTAGAGAGAAAGTCGTATGGGGAGGAAGTACTGATTGAGAGAGTGAGAGGTTTAAAGGAGGGGAGAATTGGGGTAAGAGACAAGGAGGATTTAGGGAGGGAAGAGGGTGTGTGGAGCCAAGTGTCTACAGCTAAAGATGCGTGTTGTTTGGAGAAAATGTATATGTGAGGAGGAGAGGGGAAAGTGCATGAAGGTGGTGTTTTGTTAGGATTCTTAAAGAAGGCATCATGATAGAGGTGAATGAGGGGTGAATTCGGTGAGAGGGTGTTAGGAGGAAAATGAGTGGGGTGGGTGAAATTAGGTAAAATGGTATTTAGGCCTTTTTATTAGCACAAGTAGAGAAATGTGTGTGAGAGGCTGTTAGGTGTGGGAGCGGGTGAGATGCATTTGGGTGGGTTTTTGAGAAGGAGTTGAGGCCAGGGGTGTGTTAAAGTCGCCAGTGGGCTATTCAATTTTGTGTTAATGGAGTCCAGGTGGTGTATGCAGAGAATGGTGCAGGGGAGGGGGGAGGGGGCTGGATTGATGGAATGGGAACATATGACTAGAAGGGCTAAGTGAACAATGATACCTGTGTTGCGGGACGTAGTTAGCCATGACCGTAGTGCGGAAGAGGAAGCGCGGAAGGTGCATGGGAGAGGGGTATGTGGTCGATGGCAGTTTGAGAGAATGTGTGGACAAAAGGGGCTTAAAATAAACCCAGGTAAGAGTAGTGTTAGTGTTTGAGGAGGAGAAAGAGAGGAGGGAGGGGTTTTAGAGGTTAGAGTAGGGGGTGTTAGTATTGGAAGAAGTAAGATTTTTTTAGATATTTTAGGGATGGGATTTGCGTGAAGGGGGAGGGATCATGAAGGCGGGATGATAGAACAGTAGAGTAGAGGAGAAGGAGATGGAGAGGCTTTGTAGTGGTCTGAGAGATATTATGGAAACGGGGGGGGATTTAAGTCTACAAGAAGTTAAGTGGAAACTATGAGATATGTTTGAAAAAATTTGTGTACCAGTCCGGTCCTGTTGTAATGGGTACTCGCATGAAAAGCGTAGGGGGTTTGGAATGAAGCCAGGGCCAAGGAAGAAGTGTGGGGACAGTAAGTTCGTGGATGGAATGCTGATGGGGTCTGGGAGGAGCGGGGTTTCGTCGGGGATTATAGCAGGGAGAGGGCAGTGGAGGAGTTAAGGAATGAGGTGGTGGAGAGGGAGAGGTATGTATGACTTGGACGGGGACATTAGGTGTCTTTTAGGTGGTGGACAGCAGCGGAGAGGGCATGTCTTATCTGAGGAGTGGGATGGGCCCATCCTCAGTGAAAGAATGGGGAGGAACAGGAGAGTGCGTTTGCGTACGGAGAAGCTTGTTGTGTGGGAAAGGGGCGGAGGGTCGGTGATAGGGAAGGGGAGTAGGAGAGGGGTGGATGGAGACGCAAGAGTAGTGGAGGGGTGGATGGATTGGGCAGATATGAATAAGTGCCGGAGTACTAGCTGAAGGGTGAGGGGAAGGGCGATGACGGAGGAGGGGTAGAGGGTAGGGTGTTGGGAGATGATTAGGAGTAGGGGTGGAGGATGGTGGGAGAGTGGAGGCGGCGAGTGATGGGTAGATGGGAATGGTGGAATATGAAGGGGAGGTGCTGGGTCACGGGAGCCACGTACTTCCGGTTGTGCGGAGCTCGATCCGCTGCAGCAGCTTGGCGGAAAGGAGTGTGCCATAGGGCATAAAATTATAATAATGATAATAACGAGTACAACTTACCCACATAATTGAAATCTTTAAGAAGCTTTCCCTCAGGATCGTACCAACACTGGAAATAGTATAGTATAGATAGGTAATAATGCAGTTATGATTCCTGGACTAGGTTTTTATATGAGATAGTTAGTATATATATGTATATTATTATGATACTATATTATATGGGTTTCATTTGATGAGGTATTAGTAATAATTTGCGGTTTGTGCAGATATGTTATAGTATCATAGTAGTAGAGGGTATGATGGAGTCTGGTGATCATGTGATATATCGTGGTAGTATGGAGTGAACGAGATCGGATAGGGTTGACTTATTATATAATTGATAGATAGTATGATATGTCAAAGGCTAGTCATTATATGATATATAGTTATATATAGGTAGGTAGTATATATATATGAGATTATTCATTTCATTGGATATAGCGGATATATAGGTATGATCATATAACTGCAGGTTAGTAGTATCAATGTATACTAATATTATGATATATTAGTATATGAGTATGTTGATATGTTCTACGTGTGGGGCGCCGGGAGGGGGGGGGCAAGTAGGGGGGCTCCCGAGTCTGGAGGGCCCGCCCCCTGTGATTGTACTCCGGAAAAGCTTTGTTTTTGCTCCGACTTGAAACGAGAAACATGTTTCAAAGCTTTTTTTTTTTTTGGGCTTTTGGCTGACGGAAAGAAATATATACTTGTATCAGCTGATAAGTTAATGATGTATATTGATATGTATAGTACGTATACGTATGAGATAACCGTATATCGCCTATCATATATATATGTATAGTATAATATATATACTAGTAATGACATATAGTAGAATACTATAATAGGCGTGTAAGGTATATTATGAAGTAGTTAGTAGTATCTAGGTATATCAGATATTGTTTGGTATTTAGGGATAGTATCAATAAGAAGCTCTTCCTGCGAAAGAATGCAATTTTTGCAAACTTGCACCATTAAGGTCTCTACCAGCCCTAGCCTCCGCTCTAGCCTCGCCTACTCTGCCGGGCGACTCCTATTCGCTGCTGTGAGCTTCAGATTATCGGAGATAGTATTTCCAGACGCTTTAATTGTAAGCTTGTAGCGACAAGCCGATGAAATTTGTGTGCTCAATATGCGAAAAGGAGTAAGCTCGTTTTATGTAGAGGGAGAGCAATTCTAGTGCATCAAGTCTCTGTGTTTGTTGTTAAATCAATGAGAGGGAAACCGAATATTGGGAATTTTTTGAAGAAGCCGCCATGCTGTTACAGCCCCCACCGTAAGAAGTGGACACATTGCATTCATTAAAGTTGTATTCACGGACAGATGTTTGATGGGGAAAAAAAGCATAACCGGTGCTTTTTTTGGACGGCCTCTAGGAATACATGGTGGGAGACTGGTCGTTCATTGTTCGAAGTGCTTTTCGTTGGTGTCTGTGCAGTGCGATGTTTCGACGGGGGTTTTTCCGAGTCGTTTTCACGGTTGTCTGTTCGCTAGTCGAATGAGCTGTGCACGATTTGTTGTGATGTGTGTCCTGGTGATCAGCACGTAGGGTTGCTTGGTTGATATGGGATCGCAGGTATGCACATCTCTGCACAATTATGTTTTGTTGCGAGCAAAAGACGTTGCAAGAGCTTGAGTAATATGGTACCTGAGATGGAGTGTGAACGTATGGTAGTACGATTTTGTAACAAAAGTGCCAGGAATGGGGTTTAGTTGCTTTTGTTACGGAAGTTTTTGGGAAATTTGTGCGCCTACGAGACCATGAAATGTAAAGAAAGAATAATATAAAAAAAAGTAGGGTAGTGGCAGTAGAGTTCGACATTGGCCTCTTGAGCACAGTATGTTCTTTCCAAAATCAGGAGAAAACTAATATAGTGTGCAAGCTTGCGCATAATATGACGCGGGCATCTATGTGATATTCAAGCGATTCTGGTCAGAATAGTCATTTTCGAAAATAAAGGATTAGTAGATAGTTGAGTACGAAAAAGTGATGCAATCAAAAAGACTTAGAGTTCTAGGAGAAGCAAATGTAATTAACGTGCCGTAACGCCTGCGTAGTGGGAGCTAGACAGCGACAGACGAATAAACACATTAAGTCAAAAATGGAAGCTGGTTTGTAGAGCAGGTCAGAAAAGGACGTGCAAGTGTCGATGCTTAGTAATCTTAACCGATCCGACCACTAGCAAGTATTGGTGTGCCTGGAAAAAATTGAAGGCTGTAATGATTAGTATGTCCCGTTGTGTGACAGTGAGGTGCGGGCTAAAGAGATGGGGGTTCGGCCGTTAGAAATGACTTACGAGCAATATGTCGATGTGAACGTGCTGCCCTTAGGAACGGCAAGAGTAATATGATTACTTGAATATGGTAAATGGAAAACTTTACTTTGCAACATATGTATTTGTCCTCAATTATTATTTATTATTATATGTATTCATGATTTTAGTATGTAAATTTTAATGTATTATTATATTATTATTTTATTATTAATTATTATTCTTATTGAAATGTTAGAGACTAGTGAAATATAGTTCCTCATTAGAGTAGTTTTTTTCTGATGACACATGTGTTCACTTATTTAGATTAATCGTATCAGTAACGCCATTCTCAATAATGATTAGGGCAATTTTTTTATTGTACTTCTGGCTACCGAATGAATTTGCTCGTACATATGGTAGAGTACCTATTTATTAATACACGTTGCTTCTCGTCTTATAAGAGCTAGAAAAACTTTCTTTTTAGAACTAGGGTTCTACTGTTCCAGATTTTCTGTCGCCCCGCATTCTAACTATTTCATATATATGTATTAGTATTATTATATGACTATAAGCAGGCTCCTAAGTAAGTATAGTACTATAGGTGAATGTATATGAAGTACAGTGAAATACTGCGTATTAATATTATGAAATGATAGATTTACTGGGTATTGTATAGGGTAGTAGGTTAGTGGTGTAATTAGGCTTAATAGTGCTCTCGTAGAAGCACGTGTTCGATATATTATATGTATATATATAATATAAATGATGATAGTATTAATGATAATCAATATAATAGTCGATTAGGTAACGGTGTACTAGTCATTAATTACTTCAGCGTTAGCTTTATTTATATGATGATATATAGTCATATTGTTCGGCTGGGCTACAGTACTTTTAGCTTTGGCATTTTTATATGGTTATCAAGTGCGAGAATAGGTGCCGGATTTGTTTTAGATCGATAAAATATCTAGCTGACCAATTAAGTCATTATAGGAGTTTTGTATAACTAGTGAGTCAGTGATATATTCATTCATATAATTTGCAGTGATAATGATTATATTAAAGTGAGCGATACTGATGAGTAGTCAGCAGGAGTGCTAGCTCAATTTTAAGTGACGAATAGAATGGAACAAAAAGTACGGTTGTGTGGAAGGATTATCACGAGATGCGGAGTATAAGAATTTGGGTAACAAGACAGATTATTAAAGTCAAGGCGCGATCGCCTTAGCAAGATTGAAATTACTTATCGAATTATTGGCTGATGTGACGAGCTGAACAAAGTAGCTCATCGACACATTCTGATCGAGTGGTGCGCTCTGCGTTGCATTATTTGGTGACGGCGTGCCTAGTGGTTCTATGTTGGCAACATTGGGACACAGTGCCAAATAGCCCATGGTAGTTTCCGCCGATCATGAGTCATTGAGTCGTGGCACCTGTGATATAATCATAATGGGAAGAGTGTCTGAGGCTTCTGCGCATTCTTAGCGATTTTAGGAACGCGCAGCTGGCTGAAATCGGTCTGTGGTTGACCGAATGAGTGGTTTGAAAATTCGAGCGGATGTGGGGACTGTCAAAAGATTAGAATTATCAGCAATTCTTGAACATAGTTGTTAGGGGGAATTTTCTGCTATACGACAAATAACAATTGCAAACCACTTGTCAAGATAACGAAGTACGAGACTTGACTGGTTAAGTGCATAGTAAGTTATTGCACTGGAGGGGTAGGGACTATAGGGGCCTTTCTCTCTTGTGGACGCTAGTTGGGGGCCATTAATATGGGCGTCATGATAGTGCAAATGAGTTTTCGTTTGTTAGGTGATGACTATTTGTGGGTTCAAATAAATTAAAGGACCTTCTGCATGATGAAGTACATATTGCAGCAAAAGATTCTACTCTTATGTGTATCAACACAAGAGGGTTGTGGCTGTTCGTAGGGAGTCATTTAGAATATGTATTCCAGACGGCATGAGTACTTGTAGTAATTATCGAAGAGAAGACATGAGTCACTCACCGAACAAATGCTGAAGGGAACGCATCGTTATAATTCTTCAATGGCATAGATGTGCTGTAAGCAGGGTAGATATTGTTGAGACAAATAATGTTTAATAAAACGGTGCTAATGGTTTTTGCACAATTAAATACACGCGAGACATTTTGTGCAATAATCGAAAGAAATAGTATTTGCCATAATAATTGAGTCAACTGTTGGAGCTCTTCTGTGCGAACCCATGAGTTTCATAGTCTTGTTCGATGGCATGTTAGGCTGGCAGATAACGGGTTAATCTTATTCGGATTTGTTACTAAATATTCCGCAGAGGTTTGAAGCTGGGTGATAGTGCTGTGCTTTACTCAGAGGCATTTTACAATCAAGTGGAGTGGATAATCAAAAATGGATTCGATATCAGAAATTTGCTCATATCCATATGCGGGGACCTGATTTGTAAAAACATTGTGGAGGAACGGTGAACGCATAGTGATACTTCTATCACTTTTAGAGGATGCTAATACAGCAAGAGCAGTTTCTGGGTGGGAGTGCAAGCTGTTAATTTGGCGTACGTTCGGTTGATAAGGCGCTTTGAAGTAAGAGAAGAATTTTCTAAGGTTTTATCTCCCGTTAGAAAGAAATATGACAAAGCTGAGAGATTAGCCATGAGTTCATTTTCTATTGGACTACCGAGAAGCTTACAATATTAAATATTAGAATGATAGAGTCGGTTTGCGACTTGGGTTGACCTGAG
>JABUQX010025278.1:12500-26581 GCA_015478945.1 Trachelipus rathkii | reverse complement strand
TATATATATATAGTACTATTATATATAATATATTAATAATATCATATTATAATATATATACTTAATTATATATATATATATAAATATAATATATATCTTTACTTTCTATTTGTATATATACTCTATTTATATATTATTATATAGTGTGTAGCTGATATTCGCATCCGCAATGCCGCATTCATTTTTCACTATCGGCATCCGCAACCGCATCCGCATTAAATTTTTTGCGGATAGCGCGATAGTGTTAAATTAATTTTGAATTAATGGAGCAACGTGCTGGGATGGGCTAACTACTTAGCATGAGAATGTGGAGAAACTTTGTATGAACAAATATTATATATTTATATGCCAGTGAAATAGTATTAATATTATTATATATACAGTATATTAATGTTATTTCTTATAATTTATTATAATTATATAATATTGTAATAAGAATTTTTAATTTTTTTAAAACAGAAACTTTTATTTATTGATTAATTATTAGGTTTTTTATTAAATAGCTATATATTATTATTTATTATATATCTATATATTATTAATATAAAATATAGTTGCATTTTCGGCTCTTATATCATTACTCTATAATATAGTAATAAATATTTATTTACTTATTAGGATTTTTATACTATATTATATATAGCAAATCTTTGGAAAAAACATACAATTATAGATTTTTACACATTAAAAAAACCGGTTTATATATATATATATAATTAATATATTAATATTATATATATATTATTATATATATTATAATATTTTTATATATAAAGTATTATATTATTATATTATTATCTCTATATATTATTATATATATGAGTTATATAAATATATAAGTATTATATATATATATATATTATATAACTATACATATCTATATATTATATATATATATATATATATATTATATATTATATATATATATATATATATAATATATATTAAAGATGATGTTAATCTCATGCGGGAGATAGATAATAGATTTCATGCTGGAGATAGATAATAGATTTCAAACTGTAAAATGATGATGCATGTGCAATAGCAACTTTCCTAATCTAGATACAAACAAAATTCCTGAACACGTGTTCACAGTGTATAAAATTAATTTAGGATGCCTATGTGATGAACTGCTGCGAAAGGCAGAAATATTACAACCAATAAAGCAAAGAAGATCACAGAGATATCTGCATTCCTATCTGTTAGCGATATCATTGCTGATCCATGATCGTCCTTTTGGCTTCTAGCAACGATGAAGAATCTTATTCAGATGTGTCAAAAGGCACTCTATCAGTGACCGAAGAATATCAAAACAGAAAAAGCTTGGAATCCGATAAAGATTCACTGGTTTTGTGGCGTTATAATTGTAAAAGTTTTCTACATCTTGCAGAAGTCCGCCAGGAATTCTTAGCAACGCCTATTCACAAGGTAGTAGTGAGGCGTCTTTTAGTGGTGTGATTTCATTTACGAGAAAGAAAGGCAACTCTTCCCTGCAGGCTCAAGAAGCTTTTGTTTTTTAGTATATAAGAATTATTAATTTCAAGCATTAATACACATAACCTTTTTCCAAATGGGTGGAGGCTGGGGAAAGAGGTTGGTGGGGTGCAAAAGAATTGAGTCCAAGCGTCCTGCACTCTCTTGGGTAACACGGGGTTATATATAATATATTTATTAATATATATATATTATTATATATATATAATTATATATATATATATTATATATATAATAATATATATATATTATAATATATATACTTATTATATATATAATATATTATAATATTATATATATATATTAATATATATTTATAAATAATATTTATATATAGTTTTATATATTATTATTATATATATATATATATATTATATAAGTGTATATATTATAATATATTACTATATATATATATAATATATTATAGTTATGTTATAAATATATATTATATATAAATATATATATATATATTAATATCTATATATATTATATATATATATATATTATATTAATATATATATATATTATATTAATATATAAATATATTATATATAATATAATTAATATATATATATATATATTATAATATATATATATTAATATTTATAATATATATATAAAGTTAATATTATATTTATTAAGTTTATATATATTTATAGTATTTATAGGTATATTATATTATTATATTTAATATATATATATTTATATATTAATTTATGTTTTTGCAAAAATGTTGAATTTATATATATACTATATATAATATAGTTATTTATAAGTTTATAAGTCTAAGTATATTATATAATATATATATATATATATATATATATATATATTAAGTTATATATATATATAATTATATATATATATAAGGTATATATTATATATATATATTATATATATATATTATATATATATTTATAATATTATATATATATAATATTATATATACTATATATATAATATATTTTATAAATATAATATAATAAAATATATATATATATATATTTTATTATTATATATATATATATATATATTCTATATTATATATATATATCATTATATATATATATTGAATACCTAGATAGCCCTAAAACTCTTAAGATCTTAACTATCCCGCTATCCGCCCTCCGAATCCTGCGGATAGTGATTTTAACCTATCCCGCATTACCACAGCATCCAAGCCCGGATAGGGTGAATCTATCCCGTTAACCCTTATATAAGTTTTATTATATAGTAATGTATATATATATATAAGTTGTAGTATGATATATATATAGTTAAGTATATATTATATTATATATAATTAAGTATATATACTATTATATAGTTATATAGTGAGTATATTTATAATATATTATAATAAGATTAGGATCATTATATATTTATTATATATACTATATATTGAATAGTTATATATATATAGTATTAGATATTATAATATTATAAGTACTATATTGTTAATTATAAATTACTTATTAGATAGTATTACTTATATATATAGAGAGATTATATCATATATTATTTATATCATCTATCGCTTAAATTTAAATTGTCTTAAGGATTATTTTATTTTTATAACAATTTTATATTATCACATAAGTTTATTAAGTTATTTTTCCATATATATTTATTTTTATTATTTACTATTAATATTATTTTCTATTATTTTGTTTGCTTCGGGTTTTATAGCTTTTTGTTAACGTAATATTAACATCTAAAGGTTGTAATATTTTTCTGATCAAATATTATTTCTATTATAATTTTTCTTATTATTATTTTTTAATTTATATTTATATACTTTCTTCTCATTTTTTATTTATTCTTATTTTATTATTCTTAAGTTTATATTTTATTTAATTAACATTTCTTCAATTTATATATTTGAACTCTTTACCTCTTTCCTTTTTTTTCTATTGCTCCTTTCTTATATATATACTATATACTATCTATAGTATATATACCAAATACTATACTGATTTTTATCAATAATATATTTAAATAGTAACTAAATTAATTTATAATAATATATAATTAACATTAAAAAACATTAATATTTAAATATATAAAACATAAAACATAATATAAAATAATACATAATACATAATAATTTATAATATTACTACTTATAGATAATACTTAATACTACTACTATCACTACTTATACTTAAATTATATATGAAGATTTCTATTACTTATATTTGACTTATTATAACTTAAAATATCTATATACTAAATATAATTAATAATTACATATAATAATTAAATTATCTATTTTGATAAATTATAATATAAAATGTAATAATAGTTATAATAATATTTAAATCAATAATTATAATTATTAATATAATTATATGATAATAATATAATTATATATATAATTTAATATTAAATAATAACAATATTAATTAATATTAAATGAAATAATTATATAAATTATTAAATAATAATAATAATAATAATATAACAATTATTTATAACTTAAATAAATATATATTTAAATTATAAACCATATAAACACAGAATGAACTCACGATAAATATATATTTTAGGCTATTTAGCATACAACCTGAATACTTTTTATTTAGTTTTACTTCTATTGGGTATTATGTGATATTATGTAAGATGGGTTTTGTTAAATGACCAAATATAATTTTTATAAGTGATAGTTAACAGTACTAATCTTGTTTGTAAGTACGAGGACTATAATTTTATAATAGTAGTATGTTTATTTTCTTTTGTTTCTACCAAAAATATATACTCTATTGACCATAAAGCATCCGTAAATAGTGGAAGTTAGATAATATAATATATATAATTTAATATAGAAATACCTTAGCGATTTTTTTTAATAATATTTTAATTATATAATATAATAATATATAATATAATTAATTATATAATATATAATATAATATAATATTATATATATAATTATATATCTATATATTAATAATTATAAATATGTATAATATATTTATATATATAATTAGTGGCTTTATAATATTATATATATTTAATATATAGTATTATATAATATTATATTTATTATAATTTTATAATATTAAATATTATATACTTAATTTTTATATATAATATTATATATTTTTATTATATTTTAATATAATATATATATAATATATTATTTTTTATATAATATAATTATAATTATATATATTTAATATTATTATATTATATTATATATATATAATATTATATATATTTATAAATTTATTTTATATTATATATTATTACTTATTATATTAAATAATTTAACAAATATATATATTTATTATATATCTATATATATATATAATTATATATATATATATATATATATATTTTTTAATTTATATATATAATTTTATTTATTATATATATTATATATATTAATTATATTTATATATTTATTATATATATATATTTATTTAAATATTATTAATTATATTATATCATAATTATATATATATACTATATATATATATATTATTATATAATATATTGTGTGTGGTTAAAATTGAAATAAATGAAGTTTCCTTTAGCATAATAAAGACTGCATGTTATTACTAACTCTTTAGATACCATATATATATTTATTTACTTGTGTATATTTTTATTAATTTGTAATGTTATAATTTTTATTATTATTTATTTTTTGTTGCTTATTACATTTAAAGGATAATATAATGAATTAATTAATGAGTTCTCAATAACAGACGAGGATCGAAACGAGAATATTTTTTCATAGTTAAGAATTTGTTATAATTTATTATTCTGTTAATTAATAGTACTCAATTGATTTTTTTATTGTATATTCTCTATTAAGTATAATATCCTGATTATTCATTTCTTTTAGTTTTTGTTTGTATTTCAATCAACTTTTTATTTTGTTCCGCTTATTTGTGTTACTTGATTGGTTTATAATTTATTTTGTCTTGCATTCATTATTTTTACTTTATTATAATGTTTTCCTGGTATAATAAGGAAAAAACAGTGTATTCTCTACTCAACTCAAGAATTGAAGCAAAGTTTATGTGATTCATTTATATTTAATCGTAAATCTCTTGTGATTTTATTCTCTTACATATTTTTAAAGTTGTCTTATTCTTTTATAATATTAGTATAAAAGTTCAAAAGTATTTGAAAGTTTAGTAATTTATCTAGAATTCTATAGGTTTTTTTTGGTTTGTAAATGTTTTTGTCAGATATTTTCTTTTTAGATTACGTATATATATCTATATTTAGTATATTGTATATATGCAAATCGTGTTTGCGAATGCTAGACACTGCTTTATTTACCTGAAACTATGCAATTATTTTTTACCCTCTTATTTGAATATTATTGGTTTTTTATTGCGCGATGGGGATCCTCTACTTCCGAAATATAAACCTTTACGATTCTGTCCATCTCCACTCCGTCATCCTCCCTCTTTTTTCTCTTATCAATATCTCATCTTTTCTTCCCTCCTCTCTCTCTCCCCTTAGTAAAAACTATTTTCATAAAAAAAATAAAAAAAGTAAAAATATTAAAAATAGTACAAAAAATATAATAATAAAAAAGGTAGGTATTTTAATAACTCGACATGTATTAGTATCTCACTAGTATAATAGTTTTTATTTGGTTTACATTTCTTTTCTATTTCTTATTGATATATTTATATTTTAAGATTTCATTTAATATATCTTCTTTAACCCAGATTAAATTGTTTGCATTCATGTCTTCTCAAACACTAAGCGACATTTTCTTATTAGATATACCTTTGCAAAACTCCGGGGTTTAGGTCACGAACCACTAAGCTTAATGATATAAACCACTGACGTAAAGTTTATATTTATGTATATATCTAAATTTGGGAAAGGAAACTAGAATGTATATATGATTCTGTTATACCAAAGTTAATATATCGAAGTCTAACAATATATCTCTTATGTAAAACTATATAAATAAAGATTATGTCCCGAGGTTTTGCTTTGTGTTTGTTGTTAAAGATCTGCCCGTATTTATTATTCTTTATTTTGTTGTCCGTTTATTTGATGCCGATTTATAAATCTTGAGTCTCTATTTGGAGGAGAGGTCTTTGGTCTTGCTATATTAATTTAATGGTATTAAAATAGTTTAATTTGCGCTTTATATGAATTTGTCTCTACTTTTTATAAAGGTTTTTAGCGGTTAATGCCAATACCATAAACATTGGGCATTATAATCTAGAAATATCATAAAACAAATATAAATAAAGAACAGAAAGAAAGTAGATTTAATGAATCTAAAAAAGAAATAATAGATTATGGAAATCATTACAATAATAATAAAAAATTTATTTAATAAATCTAATAGATCAAATAAATAAATAAAATAAATATAAATGTGATAATTTATATTATAATATTTAATAACGGCAAAACTTTTTGATCCTTTAATATACAATCATTAAAATTTTCTAAATTTACCGTAAAAATATACATTAATAGGCATTAGTTTTAAAGGCATTAATGTAAATTAAAACTATTCCATTCAATTTATATATGTGATATAAATGGTAATTACTTATTTTTGTATATGAGCAACACTAAGTATTGATATCATTTAGGTTAATATAGCCGTATGTATTCAATGGGAAATGAATGGACTGGTTATTTATACTCTACACATCCATCAGGTGTTAAAGCTTAGGATAGTAGTTAGTAAGATAGGGTATATATTTGAAATTGGTCAAAAGCGTCATTATTATGAGAGTGAAGCAACAATTTGTCTAATACATAATTACGTATATTATATATAAATTAAATAATACATACCCAACTATAGGGTGACCATATTATATATTAAGATAATAGGGGGGTATTGAATTTTGTATGAATACTTGGTGGTATACTATGATTTAGTTAAGTGTTATATAATAATATATATATTTATAATATTATATATTATTAATTATTAATATTCATATTTGAACAAATTTAATTATTTATTATCATACATACTGGTGTTATAAATATAATATGATATTATCCATATTTATTATATAATATATCATATTATTATTAATTATATAATAATATTTTATTTAATATATTAGATATAAATTCTAATAATCACAAACTAAAAACATTATAATTCTTAATATAATATCTATATATATAATTATAATTATTATTATATATTATATATATTATATCATATATTAATAAACTTAATATTTAATATATATATAATATATCTTATATTATAAATATAATTTTATTTAACTAATTAATATTACTAATACTATTATTATATAAAAGGCTCTTCTGTATCTCGATATGCTTAATAATGTCTCTTCTGTATTTATCAGGGTGGATTTTTATAAAGATTATAAAATGCAAAAATTATATAATGAAATAAATATAAAGAAATAAGATAAATAAACAAATAAATCAAATATAAAAAATGTAACATTTACTTACTTAAAATTTGATTTTATCATTCTTTTATATATATATTTATATATATTATATATTATAAATATATTATAATATATAATATTTATTTATTTTTTCTTTTATATATTATATTATATTTATACTATAATAGCTACACATATAATTAATAATTTATATAATATTATTATAATAATATATATTTATATATATATAATTAACGATAAACACAAATAAATAAGAAATTTTTGAATTAAATATTAATAAATTTTGATTTTCTTTGTTAATGAATGCTGTATGCTATGACGAAAGAGAGAGAGATTAAATATGAGAATATATATATAATATTTTAGAGTAGAGAGAGAGTAGTAATAGAGATTGAGATAGAACATTGAATGAGATATTGAGAGAGAGAGAGAGAGAGAGAGAGATGAGATAATGAGATGAGTAAATGAATAGATGAGAGAGAGAGACTATGATTTATTATTATTTTAGTAAGAAGTGAGAGAGACGAGAAACTATATTGGTAAGAAGATGAATAATTACCTTCGTAAGTATTTGCCCAAACCGAATTACTCTTCTCTCTCCATATTTTCTTCTCTCCATATTCTAACGTTGTGGCTAAAATCTAATATAATAACTATTTGAAATGCAATCAAAATCTCCTCAAAAAACTTATATATCTAATTTTATGTATTGTATACTTATATAATTTACTTGTGTAAGTCTGTATAAAAATTGAACATGTTCAAATTACATGTAGATAGTGTATATTATACAATATGTTGTATATAATTTATAATTTAATATTATATATAATAATATTTATTAATTATATATATATTTATATAATTTATATTAATTATATTATTATATATTA
This sequence comes from Trachelipus rathkii, assembly GCA_015478945.1. Taxonomy (NCBI): domain Eukaryota; kingdom Metazoa; phylum Arthropoda; class Malacostraca; order Isopoda; family Trachelipodidae; genus Trachelipus; species Trachelipus rathkii. The sequence goes on along the minus strand of JABUQX010025278.1, from coordinate 17,793 downwards.
TGTTAGTAACATGTTGTTATTAGATGTTAGATCTTTCAATGTCAAAAATAAGAAACTAAATAATATTTGTGTTATTATTAATATTTATATTTATAAGAGCCACAATGTAGAATATAAAAAAAATGTATTAGTCTAATATTAATCTTTGTACACATAGCATAGTGAAACATATTATATATAATTAATATATTAATTTTATTTATTTAATATTATTTAAATATTATTATATATAAATATTAATATTATATATATTGTATATATTATTGTATATATAGTATATATATATTAATATTATTTATATATATATTAATTTATAATATTATATTTATTTATATATTATATTTATATATATATATAATATATTATATTTTATTATTATTATATTTATTATATAATATATATATTTATATATATAATATATATATTATATTATTGGTATTATTATTATGTATAATCATGCGTGTTGTGCGTGGGCAAGAGAAGAATTTTCTACGGCTTGTACGCTATGCTATGTCCGTATTAGGTTAATTAAACGACAATTGGTATTCTGTTGTCAGTGGACCCGACTACTATCCTTAGGAACAAGGTAAGAAAATTGCTTCCCCTGGAAGTCTGGTGGATCTATTCGTCAACTCCGAGCCGTTAAGCGGTTCTTTTTATCTTTCTGACGACATTGTATGAAACATCTGGCGTGCTTGGAACGCTAGAGGAATTAAATGGCGAGGCAGTGATGAAAAGTTGAATGGTGATGAATACAATTTTTAAAGGGGGTTTATAATTTTTAATTTGCTTACTCTGACTGAAACAAAGATGAAATAAATCGGTAAAAATGAGTGGTGTGGGATGGAATGTGTGTGTGTTGGAGTGGAAAGGAATGAGAGGGGGAGTGAAGAAGTTGTATGAGTGATGCTTGGCCCAGAGCTATGATAGATTTTGTTTGTTTGATTACTAGAATACTAATGGTTAAATTTAAGTTTGAGAATGTCAAGGTATGTGTAGTTTTAGTATATGATCCATCTAAGGGTAATGTTGAGGAAAGTGAGATTTTCTGAGATAATCTGAATGATGTTTTTTGGAAGGGGGTGAGTGGGTGGCTTCAGAATGAATGTGTTGGGTGACTTGAATGATTGGATAGATGATCGAAAGAGGGATGATATAACATGTGTCATGTGCCATGTGCCTGTGAAAATGAGAGTGGCAGGAAGGCGATTAATTTTTGTGAGGAGAGAGGTATGTGTGTAAGTAGTACATTCTTCGTGCAAAAGACTATCCATAAGTATATGAGAGTTGATGTAATTAGAGATCGTGTCGAAATGAAGAGTATGATTGATATTGTGCTGGTGAAGGATATGTTGAAATTTGTGATGAATGTTAGATCAGTGATAGGGTTGGCAATTGGAATATAAGATCATTATGTTTTTTTATGTAAAATTAAGTAAATTAGTGGGTGAATGGATGGAGAGGAAAGAAAAAAGGAATAGAGGGGGGAGAATTAAGAGAGAGAAGTTAAATGAACAGGGTTGTAGGGAAGAGCACGTGAACTCACATGCAAATAAGCTATTTTTAAATGTGAAGAAGATGAAGCTGAACAAATTTGGCTATCAGTGCAAGAGATGTATGTGGGTGTGCTGAAGTAGGATGTGAGAATGTCAATAGTGAATGGTGAAATGAAGAGGTGATGCAAACGGTTTAGAAAGTATTAAAAGAGGACGTTGGCAGGCTGTTCAGCTGATAACAAGCCATGAGGGAGGAAAAGGGAATGTTAAAAGTTGCACACGTACGAGAAAAAAAAAGAGGTAAAAGAACTGTTTGGAACGAGGATGAATGGAGACTTACAAGGGAATATGAAACTGTTCTGGCGAAACAAGTACAAAAAGATTAAGAAATGTGTTGCTAATCATAAGATTCTTCATTAGAATTATGCAACTATGGATGGTGCTTTCGTGAATGGAGCGACATGCGATGTGTGGTAAAAATGTGAAGGGACACAGGAAAATCTGCTATAACAATGGCAATGCAAGAAGTGATAGTGAATGTTGTGGGTTTGATGGTTTTGATGTTGAAGTAGGTATTTTGTGATGAGTTTTGTTAGTTTAGCAGGAGGTAAGAAAAGTTGAAGTTTTAGAAGAAAATCAGCAGGTTATTATTGTAATTACTGATGAAATGATTTAAGAATGGAGGGAGATTGTGATTGAAACTGAATGTGGAAGTTCCGTGCGTAACAAAGCGTTTATGGAGATCGTAGTTCAAAGGATTGGGCGAAGAGCGTGATAGTTACCCTTACTATCGAATGCCGGTAAAAAAAGATAAGTAGAACTGTAGGAAACTATAGGGGAATTAGGATTATTGCAGCGTGTTGTAGGAAAAATATATGCTGATATTTGGTTTAAAAAGTAAGTCGAGTGACTGAGGGGCTGCATTGTTGAAGAACAAGGTGCCATTTAGAAGTGATAGAGGATATGTAAATCAAATTTTCTACATTGAAGCATTAAACGACGCGAGAAAATGCAGAAGGGAAGAGAAACTGTATTTTCCTTAATCGTATTCTGGTAAATAATGGGAAAAACTGACGTTAAACAAAAACTAAAATGATTTTTGGAATCAGGCGCAACAAATTACATTAGAAAAAAAAGTCTTATATAAGAAAGCAGGAAATATTTTGTTGGCGCGTTACTTTCCATCACGAATAATATTCCTCTTAACTGAAACATGATTTAACGTTTAAATATTATATTTAATTTACCTTCGAATCAACGATTTGTTAACCTTTTTTAATACTAAAAATTTAATACTAATGACGAATAATTATTTTAATAATACAGAAACATCTATTATAAATATAATGTACTATTTTCTAATTACCTGCAATAACGAAAGGGTTTATCTGTGACACTCCAAAAAAAAAAATACTTATTGTCATCACGGACCCCATAAAGACCCGCCTATCAAATAATATCTTCACCTTCACTTATCCTACTAAGTATACGAAAAAATGAACCTCAGTTTAAACACCAAATATAATAACTCAAGCTGTTAATTTTTAGTTACTATTAACAGTATGAACAGGAACAGGAATTTTGTCTGATACTGGTGACCTCGTCAAAATCCAGGTAACTATATTAAATTATGTATGTTGTAAGCATCTGTCTGGTTATTAACTAAAGTAATATTTAAATCTCCATCTCAACAACCTCCCTCCATTTGACTATTTTTAAAAATGGACCGTCTCAGCCCGTTATTTAGATTTCCTCTTATGGAAAGTACTGAGTGAAAGCTTGAAAAAAAAACAAAGCAGGAACGAAAAAAATAAAAAATAACATTAAATTTTCTTTCTCTCATCCCATTTTACACGCATATTATTATTTCACGTGAATTTAAATTATATATATATATATATATATATATATATGACATATATATATACTATATATATATATATATATATATATTTTATAATTTTCTTTTTAAATATTACTCAATTAAATCTATTTTTATAAGTTTATTTTGAAACATACAATAATAATTTTATAAAAATAATTTCATACCAGAAACAAAAAATATTATTTGACTTTTAAAAATAAAAGTAAAAACGTCTTGAAAGAAGAAAGAATTTGCAGTCTGGTAAGGATAATAATAAATCTGCTTTTCAGCGTAAAAAAGACTAAGTATCATTTCCTGTGATGATTTGCGAGTTTTGATTTTTACGATCTTGCTTTATGTGCTCCAATTTGTTTGTCTTAGCAAGTAACTTACAAAGCTCTCTCTCTCTCTTATAATATATATATATATATATAATTTATATATATATATATATATATATATATATATTATATATATATATACTATACTATATATTAAATATATATATATATATATAAATATATATATATAATATATATATATATAATATATAGCCAGCATCCCGAAGAGTTCAGGCATGTAGCTACTAGAAAACTATAATATCTACAGGAAAATAAATAACATTTGATGTCAAGAAGTAATTTCATCGAGGAAACTTAAAAAAAAAAATTATTTTATTTCAATATTTATTGAATAACTTCTTAAAATTTAGTAATATCTTAGACTTGAAAATAATGCAAGCTCTGATTGACTTGAAACTGCTGTAGTCTTCGAGAGCACCAAATAGTTTGCCAAATACGTTTTTTGAAGAAAATATTATTTTTTCTTTTTATATCCTTTTTAGGGGGTTCGAGCCGACGGACAGGGACAGAGAGGGCCGGACGAATTCCCCCGTCTCCCCGTAGGCCGAGAAACCCCGACTCTATCCATCGTTCTTGTTTACCCGTGGGTATTCGTCCGTTTTAAAAAAAAAAATTCAACATTTGGCACCTTTCCGTCCTCAGTCGTAGTGAGCGGCATCTTCGAATTGTCAAAAAACTGTAATATTTTCAACATTTTTAACAATTTTTAATTTTTCATAAAAAGCGTTATTTTTTTTTATTTTATTTTTAATTTCCGCGGTAAAAATGTCTCCTGATTAATAAAATGATATTTATTTTCGTGTAGCTGTTATAGTTTTCTAGTTACATGCCTGAACTTTTCGGGATGCTGACCATATATATATATATATATATATATATATATTATATATTTTATATATATATATAATATATATATATATATATATATATATATATATATATATATATATATATATATATATATATATATATATATATATATATATATCAGCATCCCGAAGAGGCCAGGCATGTAACTAAAAAACTATAACAGCTACAAGAAAATAAAAAACATTTTATTAATCAGGAGACATTTTTATCCATGTTTTTTTAAAAAATAAATAAATAAAAAAACACTAAATAAAATAACGCTTTTGAAAAATTTAAAATTGTTAAAAATGATGGAAAGCTGTATGATAAGCATCGTTTTTTGAGAATTACGAAGGAGCTCGAAGTACCGAGAAAGCGCGCAAAGTTGCCAAATGTGAATTTTTTAACTAAAGAAGTACCCCACGGGTTAACTTAAAGATGGACCAGAGTCGCGGGTTCTCGGCCTACCGGGGGACGATGGGGGGGGGAGTTCGTCCCCCTCTCTGTCCCTTCGTCGACTCGAATCCCCTAAAAAGGATATAAAAAAAAAAAACATTTTCTCCAAAGCGTAAAAATAAAATACTATTTGGTAACTCTTGCTCTCGTGAACTACTGCAGGGATTCAAGGTCAATCACAGCGTACGCCTGCCAGATCTAAGATTATACTAATATTTAAGGTGTTATTAATAAATATTAGAATAAAATAATTTTTTTTAAGTTTC
>JABUQX010025278.1:0-7500 GCA_015478945.1 Trachelipus rathkii | reverse complement strand
TTATAGTTTCTAGTTACATGCCTGAACTCTTCGGGATGCTGGCCTTTATATTATATATATATTATAATATATATATATATTATATATATATTATATATTATATATTATATATATATATATATATATATATATATATATAATAAATATAATATATTATATATATTATTATAATATATATATATATATATATATACTATATATTATGAATATATATATTATATATATATATTATATAATATATATATATATATACTAATATATATATATATATATATTATAATATATTATAATATATTATATAATATTATATATATTATATATATATATATATAATATATATATATATATAGTATTATTATACATATATATATATATATAATTATTAATATATAATAGTTTATGTTGAAATTGAAACATTTCAGACCAGCATTGCATGCGTCCAAACATGAGGCAGGAATCGCCACTGATATATATATATATATATATATATATATATATATATATATATATATATATATATATATTATATATATATATATATAGATATAATATATAACATATATATAGATATATATATTATATATATATATTATATAGCCATATATATATATATATATATATATATATATAAAGAAGTTACCCGCATGATATCTCGAAAACTAAGATAGGTACAAGAAAACTGATAACATATATGGAATCAGCGTATGAAATTTGTATGGAAAATGAAAAAAAAAAATATTTATTTTTTTATTTTTTTTATATCTCAAAACTACGATAGGTAGAAGAAAACTAATAATATATTTAGAATTAGCATGAAATATGTATGAAAAAGATTTTTTTTTTTTAACTTAAAAATAACAATCCTTTAATCAATCTAAAGAGTCGGGGTCTCCGGCCTCCTGGGACGACGGGTAGGACTATTTCCCCCCTCCGGGGGTATTTGGGTGTCTAATAGACGCTCCTGGTATTTGGGTTGTCGCGGGGGTTTCTCCGCCCCTCACCTACGGGGTATGGAAAGTCCCCCCCTCTGTCCCCCGTCTGCTCGAGCCCCCTAAAAAAATTTTATACGCTGATTCCATATATGTTATTAGTTTTCTTCTACCTATCGTAGTTTTGGAGAAATAAAAAAAATTAATAAAAAAAAGTAAAAAATTTTTTTTTTCATTTTCCATACAAATTTCATACGCTGATTCCATATATGTTATCAGTTTTCTTGTACCTATCTTAGTTTTCGAGATATCATGATGTTTTTACATGGGTAGGCAAGATATATATATATATATATATATATTATAGTATATATATATATATATTATACTATATATATATTAATATATATATATATATATATATATATATATTATATATATATAATATATATATATATATATATATATATATATATTTACGTATGTTATATAATTTGGAATAGATCAATATATATATATATATATATATATAATATTTATATATATATATTATATATATATATATATATATTTATATATATATTTATAATAATATTATATATATATATATATATATATATTCACTACGTAAATAACAATAGTATAACGTATATTTCTTAATACATACATAAATACATACATACATATGTATGTGTGTGCATGCAAGTAGAAGCTAATTACTAGAAACACCAAAGTTCACGTCATTTTGAAGCAAAAGAACTTATTGAACGCATATTCCACCTTGTAAAACCGGCTTTTCAGAGACGTAACAAGTAGGGATGAAATTACATTGCTAATTTAAGTATATTATATATATATATATATATATATATATATATATATATATTATATATATATATATATATTATATATTATATATATATATATATATATATATATATATATATATATATATATATATAATATATATATATATATATATATATGGCTCATGTTATTATCTGCTTCCAATTAAGCTTAGGTCAATTTTTTTATAACTTACGTTATCGAACAAAATGTACAAGAGGGCGCATGGTGACAGAAGCATTTTTTTTTAAACAGGCAAAGTGAAATAAATTATAAATATAAAAATAAATTACGTTAAGTAAGGTTGCGATATTTTAGGTAAGGTTATGTTGAGTTACGTTAGTTTACATAGATTTAAACTTTTTTTTTTTTTTTAAACATTTTTGAAGGTGTGAAGCTCTTTTATTACTATAGTTTAAATCTGACTCTACACAGTTTTATTTGACTTTTTAAGAAATGTGCTCGGATCAATGCAATCAATATGTATATGGATGTGGGGGCAAGTAATAGGGGGGCTATTCCGCACGAAAATGACCGCGACCTTTTTTGACCTTTTCTGACCGCGACCTTTTTTTGAGCTCGAATTTTTACCTGACCTTGACCTTTTTGGGCCTTTACCTTTTTGGGCCTTGACCTTTTTTTCGACCAACCCTTTGATCTTCCATGGGTCATTTTTGGCCCACGGTATTTTTTGAGAACCCTAATTTTTTGAGAACCCTAATTTTTTGAGAACCCTAATTTTTTGAGAACCCTAATTTTTTGAGAACCCTAATTTTTTGAGAACCCTAATTTTTTGGCAACCCTAATTTTTTGGCAACCTTAATTTTTTCGGCAACCCTAATTTTTGGCAACCCTTCGAAGAAGGGTTGCGCCAAAACGGTTGCGTCAGCAACCGTTGTACGTATTACCCCCTATTTTACGCCCCCCTAATTTTTTTCGACCATGGGTCAATTTTTGCCCACGGTAATTTTTGATCTTCCTTTAGGGACTTAGCCTTTTTGATGTCTTAACCTTGTTTGACCATGATATTTCGACCAACCCTTTGATTTTCCATGGGTCATTTTTTGCCCACGGTAATTTTTGGCTACCCTTTGGTCTTCCATGGGTCAATTTTGGCCCACGGTAATTTTTGGCTACCCTTTGGTCTTCCATGGGTCAATTTTAGCCCACCCTAATTTTCGACCCAAACCCTTTGGTCTCTTCCCCCGTCCATGCGGTCAATTTTGAGCCCACGTTAATTTTTTTGTCCTTCATGGGTCAATTTTGACCCACGGTAATATTTGAACTTCCTTCTTAGGCGGCTTAGGCCTCTATTTTGATGTCTTTACCTTGTTTGACCATGATATTTCGGCCTTAACCTTGCCAGATACCATGGGTCATTGGTCACGCTAATTTTTGCCCACTCGTGGCCCACCCGTCACATATTTCGTTCCTAACTTGAGAAACGCATGTATGGATCTATCTAACTTGAAACACCTGCACACACACACACCACACACACACACACACACACACGACACACAAACACACGCACACACACACACACACACACTTACACTTACTTATAAACTCATTCACTATGACACTTTCATTTATATAACACCTTACATTTACCCATAGACACTTACCATTTACACTTATACACACGTACAAACACACTGCCAACCCTTTGCTTCCATAAGTCAATTTTGACCCACGTAATTTTTTGCCTTCCTTTAGGGGACTTAGCCCTTTTTTGATGTCTTAACCTTGTTTGACCATGATATTTCGGCCTTGACCTTGCCATATACCATGGGTCAATTTTGACCCACGCTAACTTGATGGCTTTGATGGTTCCCAATCACCGTAAGGAGTATCTAGTGATGTTCTATTAGTGTTCTATGAGTATTAGATGAGTGCCAGGTGAGTGCCAGGTGAGTGCCAAGTGAGTGCCAATGAGTGCCAATGAGTGCCAAGTGAGTGCCAATGAGTGCCAAGTGAGTGCCACATAGTGCCAAGTGAGTGCCACATAGTGCCAACTGAGTGCCACTTTTTTCAAGCCTTTTCTAGCCTCCCCTGAGCCTAGAATAGCCCTAATATGGGTGTCTACCCCTAGGTAATAAGGTATGAGGAATCGATTGGTGTATATTACAATCTGCTAGAATGCTTCCTACTATGAGTTAGCCTTTTTCTAACACTTATACACACTATGACACTTATACACACATTCACTATGACACTTATACACACTATGACACTTATAAGCACTTACACTCTCCATAGACACTTATACACACTATGACACACACACACACACACACACACACACACACACACACACAGATACACTTACACTTACACACTCGATATTTTGATGCCTCAGCATTAATGCCTCAACTTTGATGCCTCACCTTTATGGCTCAGCATTAATGCCTCAGCATTGATGGCTCAACTTTAAGGTTCATCTTTGATGACTCATCTTTGATGACGGCATCTTTGATACCATCTATATTGATGATTCATCTTTGATGAAATCATCTTTGATGGCTCATCTCTACCCCACATCGTAGAACAGAGTTAATATTAATGTCTTCCCCCTAGTTCATAAGCTAACCACCAGGGCGCAGCGTGCGCCCTCCCCGCAAAGGATGACTGCCCCGCACCCGCAGGTGCGACCCGTTTCCCGCCGCGCGGAGCGCCCGCAGCGCAATTTTTCCGCGTACCCGCCGCCGCGTTGCGCCCGCAGGCGCAATTTTTCCGCGTTACCCACCCGACGCGTGCGCCCCATGGCGCAATTTTTCCGCATATCCGCGCCGAAATTGAAAAATATATTATACTATAAAGTTCATTTCATTTTTTATTTCATTACTAAAACATTCAAAGAATCTTTCAAATATACTATGAGTCATTCATTTTTATTTCATACTTAAACATTTTTATTAAAAACATTTTCGCGAACCTAAAACTGTAACTCATTACAGACCTATTATTTAACACATATATTTATTAACATTATTTTTTATTCCCTAATACTTGTTTGACTTAATTAACCTTTTTAATTTATAAATTGTTAAAAATTGTCATGTAGAAGAAAAATATTCAGAGTGTCTGATATATAAAAACATTTTATTTTACTACATTTGTCGAAATTTTACTAAAAACATTAACATTACATACCTTAACGCAGTAAATCAGTAAATCAATTAATCAAACCAAACACCTAAGGGGATTAGTATGCTTTTTGTTTTACTGTTTACTGCTTAACTCATGTTTTACTGCTGTAACTCATATGTGTTTTACTGCTTTAACTCATGTTTTACTGCTTTAACTCATATGTTTTACTGCTTTAACTCTCATATTTTTAACATACATACCTTAAAGCAGTTAAAGCAGTAAATCATAGAGGTGTACCTAACACCTAGGGGGAATTAGTATGCTTTTGTTTTACTGCCTTTACTGCTTAACTCATGTTTTTACTGCTTTCAACTCATGTTATTACTGCTTTACTGCTTGAAGGTATGTAATGTTAATAATAGATATGAGTTAAGCCAGGTAAAATTAGAGTTAAAGCAGTAAAAATGAGTTTAAGCAAGGATTAAAAACATGAGTTAAAGCAGTAAAACATGAGTTTTAAAGCATTAATAGCAGTAAAACAAAAAGCATTAGAAGGAGGGGTGGGGAGGGGTTGACGGTTTGTTTAACTGATTTACTGCTTTAAGGTATTGTAATAGTTAATTAAATATATGGGTTAAAGCGATTAAAACTATGAGTATAAAGCAAGGGTTAAAATAGTGAGTATTAAGCAGTAAACATGTGAGTTAAAGCAGTTTAAAACATGATTAAGCGTAAAGAGTAAAACAAAAGCTTGGTGTAGAGGGCTGCTAGGGGCATGCCTTATTGATTTACTGATTTACTGCTTTAAGGTATGTAATGTTAATGTTTTTAGTAAAATTTCGTACAATTGTAGTAAAATAAAATGTTTATATATCAGACACTCTGAATTTTTTCTTCTTACATACAATTTTTAAAAATTTATAAATTAAAAAGTATTAAGTAAAAAGTATTAAGTAAAAAATAATGTTAATAAATATATGTGTTAAATAATAGGTCTGTAATGAGTTACAGTTTTAGCGAAACAATGTTTTTAATAAAAATGTTTAAGTATGAAATAAAAATGAATGACTCATAGTATATTTGAAAAGAAATTCTTTGAAATGTTTAAGTATGAAATAAAAATGAATGACTGATAGTATATATATATTTTTCATTCGCGCGGGAATATTGCGCCTGCGGACGCACGCGGCGGGCGGGAACGCGGAAAAATTGCGCCTGCGGGCGCACGCGGCGGGCGGGTACGCGGAAAAATTGCGCCTGCGGGCGCTCGCGGCGGGCGGGAACGCGGCGGGTCGCACCTGCGGGTGCGGGGCAGTCATCCTTTGCGGGGAGGGCGCACGCTGCGCCCTGGTGGTTAGCTTATGAACTAGGGGAAGACATTAATATTAACTCTGTTCTATGATGTGGGTAGAGATGAGCCATCAAAGATGATTTCATCAAAGATGAATCATCAATATAGATGGTATCAAAGATGACGTCATCAAAGATGAGTCATCAAAGATGAACCTTCAAATTGAAGGCATCAATGCTGAGCATTAATTGCTGAGGCATTAATGCTGAGGCATCAAAGTTGAGGCATTAATGCTGAGGCATCAAAATATCGAGTGTGTGAGTGTAAGTGTAAGTGTATCTGTGTGTGTGTGTGTGGTGTGTCATAGTGTGTATAAGTGTCTATGGAGAGTGTAAGTGCTTATAAGTGTCATAGTGTGTATAAGTGTCATAGTGAATGTGTGTATAAGTGTCATAGTGTGTATAAGTGTTAGAAAAAGGCTAACTCATAGTAGGAAGCATTCTAGCAGATTGTAATATACACCAATCGATTCCTCATACCTTATTACCTAGGGGTAGACACCCATATTAGGGCTATTCTAGGCTCAGGGGAGGCTAGAAAAGGGCTTGAAAAAAGTGGCACTCAGTTGGCACTATGTGGCACTCACTGTCACATATGTGGCCCACTCACTTGGCACTCATTAGCACTCACCTTTGGCACTCATGGCACTCATTGGGCACGTCACTTGGCACTCCACCTGGCACTCACCTGGCACTCATCTAATACTCATAGAACACTAAATAGAACATCACTTAGGATACTCCTTACGGTGATGGGAACATCCAAAGCCAACAAGTTAGCGCTGGGTCAAAATTGACCCTTGGTATATGGCAAGGTCAAGGCCGAAATATCATGGTCAAACAAGGTTAAGACATCAAAAAAAGGGCTAAGTCCCTAAAGGAAGGACAAAAAATTACCGTGGGTCAAAATTGACCCATGGAAGACCAAAGGGTTGGCAGTGTGTTTTGTACGTGTGTATAAAAGTGTAAAATGTAAGTGTCTAGGGTTAAATGTAAGTGTTTATAGTGAATAAGGTGTCATAGTGAATGTTGTGTATAAGGTGTAAGTAAAGTGTTGTGTGGTGTGTGTGTGTGTGTGTGTGTGTGTGTCGTGTGTGTGAATGTTGTGTTGTGTGGTTGTGTGTTTGTAGGTTGTTTTTTCAAAAAAAAGTTAGGAATAAAAGAAATCCACATTTGCGTTTTTCAAGTTAGGGAACGAAAAAAATAGTGGACGGGTGCGGCCACGAGTGCGGCAAAAAAATTAGCGTGACAAAATGACCCATGGTAAATTCTTATCCTCCCT